>LPNX011229709.1:1956-118797 GCA_001517045.1 Pseudotsuga menziesii
TTAACTTTCAGGGGGGATTTAGAAGCACCGCTAAAAGTAACTTTTAGGGGGGATTTAGAACCACCCCCAAAAATCACTTTTAGGGGTGTTTTTTTATCTCTTCTAGAACCACCCATAAAAAAATATAATTTTTGAATCGTTGCTATTGTGGGGTGGAAGGGGTTGTAAATACCACCTCAAAATCCAAAACTGCCCCCAAAAGTGACTTTTCGAGGCAGAAGAGAACCCCCCTAATAGTCAATTTTGTTGTAGTGTATTTTTTAAGCTAGTCAGTCTACATAAATAGTATAAAGGGACTATTTGCATAGAATTACAAAGTATTGATTTTGTAGCTTACAATGTATAACAATAATGAAGGATCATGCACATTCATGATGTGTTCAATCAGAAGCCAAATGGTCTCCATATTTTGTATTCTACATAGTATTCTATTGAGTTGAGTATATTAGGATATTCTTACTTTTAATTTACATTGTGTATAGAGTTTACAAAGAGAGTATATGAATCTAGTACTAACCCACACAATTATTTTATCATGAAAATAATTTTAAAAGTTTATATTAAATATGAAATGAGATAATAATAAAAAATGCCTTCAACGAAAATAAAATTATTTTTCAATCAATCCTTATGTAATATCCCAAATTAGTATATACACAAACACATTACACATCAAATTGATTACTAACTAACTAAAATTACTTAAAAATTTGTAATAATTAACTATCCATTTCCACCATCATAAAATGAATAAAAACAATATAATTAGTGAATTAAAGTTAAAAATAAGAAAATGATACATCAACACTATAAATGATGAAATAAAACATGTACCTATCACTCATTTTTCCATGACCCTGATTATTTTCCTCGCTCGGCTTGATAACACTATTGTCCTCAAAATATGTTGTGATCTAGGGTCATGTCTTAATATAGGCCAAAAAATCCCTATCCAACACATTCGGGTAAAAAATCATTTGGTTGTAGTGTTTTTGAAAAACATAAGGCTCCTTAATTTCGTCACACATCTTATCTATAGTTGATACACATCATCCTACTATTGTTATCTTCCCTTACATTTATATGGTCAAAGGTGTCCTACCACTTGCACGTCAAAATAACACATTGTAAAGATAAGAAGTCCACTTGACTGATATCTCATTTCTTTCCAATGTAACATAGCTTTCCCCCTATTATGTTCTTATCACAATGGCTAGCATGACTATATTGGTTGAACTACATTTCTGGCACAAAATCTTGTGTGACATGTTCATCATCGACATCCTCAGTATCATAATGATTCCCATATGCCAACATAGATGGGAACAAATGCACCTATAATATTGTGAAGAAATTATGGTGTCATATGTTTAATAACCCAACCATTAATTTATAAAATATAGATTTTAGAATTCAAAAGTGCAATGTAAAGTTATAAATGTACACAAAAAATTATTACTAAGTTGCTACAATTCATCCCTATGTTTAATGCATCCTCTTTAGCAGGTAGGTACCAACGGGATGGATCATATTTCTCTTCAACTTGGTCAGCAACCCAATTGTGGGACAAATCATTATTATATTTTATTTTAAATGATCAACATAAGGAATGTTTCTATCGATCAACCATCTTACATATTTCCTATCACTTTCACATTTCCTCCTCTTCTCTTCATACAATGAAACACACGATTGTGATGTCTCCACACTGAAAATGATGGATTTATTTATAGAATTAAGTTATGAATTCACTAATGTATTAAACAAATGAAATAAATATATAGGATGTATGAGATCAAATATACATTATGAAGTTTAATGTAAATAGTTACTCTGTCAAATTTTGACAAAAGATAAGTAACTTACTATTTATCATGTGCCTCTTTTTGTTTATTTGGATTAGCTCTTGTTGCATTTGTTTCCTCATCCCTTTGTTCATCCCAAATTAGTGTGTCTCATGCGCCATCAATTTTATTGATGTACTCACTAGAATAATAGAACGACTCACCTTCTATGTAGCCCTCTACCATAGATCTGTCAGGTTTTTTCCTTTCTTAAACAAATCAATTCATTTTTTTCATGTACCTCTCTACGAAGAACATCCACCTACATGAGACAACCCTGACTAATTCATCCTCATCAACCAGGTGAATTGGAATTTGAACCTACAAGTCTAGAAAATTCTTCAATAATTCCTTATCAAACATACAAATAATCACAACCAACTCTTGATTCCACTGTGAAATTCTATCCATTTCAATATCCTTTGATGCTATACAACATATAAATGAATATAATTTAGTATTGAACATTGTAGGTCCTTAGGGAAGACATTGTTCACAAGCAAAGGATAATTACACTACAAAGTAAACACATACAAAAATAATTGTGTTTTAACTTGTGGTATAAAAATATAAAAACATATATTTTATATACGTTTCCTTAGAAGGTCAAGATGGTCATGTGACTGAAACCCCAACAAATTTTCTTCTATAGTGAAGCAACATTGTAGAGTAGAGCCATATGAACAAGGAATCTTCACACCCAATATAACTTCCTTTTCCAAAGAAATATAATATTTATTCAAAATCAGTGAGACGTAACCTTCTTTAAAGGACAAATATGGGCCATCGTCTCCTCTATTCCTGTGTCTTGGACAATGTTTATTTTTACTATTTGAAGAAATAATATCTCTCCTAACAACCAATGCGTGATTTTGCTTCAATGATATGTGCCTCCATTAATAAGATGAAACATTTTTAAGTATATGAATGTGAACTACTAAGTGGGAAATATTAATATAATCCCAATATATAAGCTCATAAAATATGAGTTTTCTTTTCATCCCAATGGGAATTTTCTCAGCATAGGTGTCGAATAATTAAATATCATTGAGCATAGATTCCCCATTTCAATCAAACATTTCTTAAATTTCCTTCTCCTTCTTTGTGTCATATTCCATAAGCCATTTAACCAATTTCATTATTTTAGGCATTTGAGTTCTCTCTCATTTACAATTGAAAGAACATGTTTCTCTTCTATACGGGTGGTATTATTGGAAAAATACTATCAAGCAATCATACAATGATTGTCATAGGTGGTTGGACCACCTATCCTTCATAGAAGGTCTAGAAAATTTTCATCCTTGATCCTTTTGTTATAATACATGAAATGTTATTGTATACAAACTACTTTAGCATTGAATATGAAGATAGTCACATTGAATTAACTATGCCAAAAAAATGATTGTTAGAAATATAAACAAATAAATCAACATGTTTATTAGAGAAAGTTGTTAATCCTAGATAGTCATATGTGGTGTACACACAAATGCCATACATGGTAAAAATACTCTCTATTGGGATGGGCATTGACATATCATATACTTGTATTCCTTCCCTTATTTCTTCAATCATTGATTAATGGTTGCATGTAAACATTCATATTCTTCACTTATCTTCCACTAGGAACTATAAGAGTGAGTATAAGATGTTCATTATTCACAAAAAACCATGGGGGAGTATTTTTATTGATCACTAATACAATACAAACATAATAGCTGGTGTTTTGTAGGGAATATGGGTTAACTCCATCCATGGATATGTTCAATTGAAGGCTCTGTACTTCATCCTTGAATTTATCACGTCATGTATCCTGTATAAGCTTCATGAATATTGAAATTGTTGGGATTCACAAAATTGTTGACTCAATTCTATGTGAGGCATGCGTACTTGCAAACATAGATAATTACATGCAACGAAAGATCCTTTGAATCCTTGGGATTACATGCATGTTCCTCATTATATTATGAGGAGGACCATGTTTTTGTAATACCTGAGTTGTTAATCCCCATACGTATGATCCTTCATGTGACATATGCATTATGGACTTATGATATTTTATATAATTGTTGACTTATTCTCCTTTGCATCATTAATTCATTACGGAATTATGATTAATGTTTGACAACATGACTTTGGACTTTGGCACTATCATTAATGTTAATGTTATTACTAGTATCTTTGCTATATTTGAATGTTGTTACTATTGATTAAATAAACAAATGGATCAACAAAGGAAACTAAAAGAGTACGGGGGACCATCGATTCAACAAAGTGAAGGGTAGTGGGGAAATCCCTAGTACCTTATAACTTATTGTTGGCATAAGTTTGTCTATCCCAATTCATATTTGCACCTTGTTGACATTAATAATGTTGGTCACCCAAACATTGTACAACAGATCCTATTCTCAATATTTATGGACTATGGAGTTAATATTTCATTTTTTCCACACCTAAGTGGTTTTCTCTGTTGATGTAATTGTAACTTCGGAATGTATTCACTTGTATTTATTATCTATTGTAACCCGATGTTTATTCTGGGAAGTTTCTATAATGAGAAAGTCATGTCAAGTCATTGTGGGTAACCCTCCTAATGGTCAAGGGTTAAAGTCCCCACAATTGTGGGGCCCTAGGGTTATTAGACTATCCTAGTGAAGTCGACCCTAGGTGAGTCATTTTAAGTTGGGGAAATAGTCCCCAACATTGTGTTAAGGATAAACCTCCTTCTTGGTTAGAGGAGGAAAATTCCCCACAAGTTGTGGGGTACTAGGTTTATTAGACACTCTTAGAGATGTCGGCTCTAGTAAGTAATTGTTAAGTGAGGCTGACATGATGGAGTGGGTTCCAAGTGAACAAAATAATATAAATAGAGAGTGAATATCTCTATTTAGGACACACACACTCACTCATTGGAGCACATGAGTGAGAGAGGAAAAGTTCTCTCTGTGTGTGAGAGAGAGACTGCTACTATCAGGAGATCATCTTACTATTTTCCGGTTTTATCTTTGGTGTTGATTCTATCTCTAAGGAAGTTGGGGGGTTTTCTCCTTTATGGTTTCCCCGAGGAAAATTCTTTTTGACTCTTGTCTCTTGTGTTGTGCTTGTGTTATATTGATGTACATTTTATTCTCTCAGTTAAAGATCCTAAGGTCATAATGGTAGCTTGAATGATAAAAATATAACATGGTATCAGAGATAACCCGAGAAGAAGAAATTATGCAGCTGCATAATCTATGGATTCTTACTTTTTGTATCTCTCTCCACAATCCATCAGTAAAATTATGCTAGGCTGACTCTCCATTGAAGAGTGCATCTTTATGTCGAAGAGGAATTCGATTCTGAGCATTTTCAATTTTCGGTGCAAAAATTAGGGCTTTCTATAGAAGAGGAATTTTTTGAGTGATCCCAGCATAGGATTGATCTCCTCATCAAAATCAAATTTTAGAGACCTGGATCAAGTTTTTTTCTTGGGTGAAACTCTGGAAAAGTCAAACCCTAGTTTGACCCCAAGCTAGAAAAACCCTAAATACCAAAACCAGTTAAGTTTTGGTACATTCGCTATATCCAGAGATTGGAAAAGGTTCAAGAGATGAAAATTGCAGAGGCCTCAGATAAACTCCTGATATAAACTATGTAAACAATTCAGCCTTAGATTCGCTATATTCCAATAGATATGTCCCTCCAAGTTAGGGTTCCAGTCTCTTCCATAATTCATCCCTAAACAAGACACATGGGGATAATTGTTATATCTTGGGATACACAAGTACAAATGAGATTTCAGAAGCTGTTCCAGAAAGGGGACGGACTTTAATTTCTATGGTCCAAGATTTAGACTCAGAAGATGAACCAGTGACACATGGAAGTCTGTACAACTTCGCTATTATGAACAGTCCTGTAACAGGTCACCTTGGGAAAAGGATCATAAATCTGAATTGGTGAAACAAATTTTGATCAAAACTATGGTGTTGGATCAGGGACATGCGAGGTTACGTCAACGATAAATTTCAAACATATAGGGGAATTAATTTTGGAGATACCACAAAAATAGTAACAGGCATTTCTGCAGAAGAAAGTGGAAAACTAGGGCTTCCTGTTCCGAGAGCTTCCCTCCACTATTTTCAGAAAAGGAGTACATTGGATAGCTCCAGTTGAAGAGATATATATTTCTATCCAATAATATCTAGAATATTCCATGTTTTGAAAATTAGGGTTTCTCTGACAAACCCTAGATCAACCAGCTCTGGAACCAGGACGGACACCTCAAATCGGTAAGATCTAATCTTTTGTTATTTTTATTTGAGGTCCTCATTTCAAAATGATCTATCACATCAGCTTGATGATAAGATTGGTGAATTTGACAACTTCCAAGCATGGAAGTATATGATCTCTCTAAAGAAAATGGATTGGACACCTACATGAGTATAGAGGTTCCAGTTCTAGAGGGAGATGAGGATCAAAGCCTTACACAAGAAGAACTTGGTCAAGGCCAAGAAGATCATGGTTGATTCAGTCATAGATCAACTTGTACTACAAGTGTCTTCCTTAAAGACATTAAAGATGTTTGATTCCTTGACCAAGCTATTTGAAGGGAAGAACATAAATTGGAATATGACCTTAAGAAACCAGTTGAAAAATGTGAAGATCCAGAATGCAGAGACCATGAAGTCATACTTTATAAGGGTCTCTCAAATCAAAGAACAACTTGTAGCGGTAAAAGAAGAAGTGAGGAATGTAGTAGTGGTGATGTCCACCTTGAATGGCCTCCCGGGATAATGGGATTCATTCATTTGAGGAATTTCTACCATAAGGAAGTGATTACTTTTAGCAAACTCTGGGAAGAAGAAGAAGCTCAACTCATAAGAAGAGAAGAGAAGACGGGATAAATTGAAGAACAAACTCTCACCATCAAAATAAGATCCCTCGAGCGATGAGGAATATGAAGGAATCGATTCTTGAAGAACCTCTTATCCATCTTGAGAGCTTGGATAAGAAATGATGAAGTCATGAATGAAGAAGATGATGAAGTGGAAGGATCAAGAATGAGTCTACCCACGAAACAAATAAAGCTAAGTATTCAATTGTCATTTCATGATATTTTTTTTGTTATGCATTTGTTTATATTCAATTGCTGTATTATGCATGATAGAATGTTTCCATTAACGACAGTATACTACTAATATGCATGTGATGGGTAAGTAGCTCATGGTGCTATACAACTCTCCATTGCTACTTATCTAGAATGAAACCTGTTTGCTAACATATTGGATTAGTGCACAATCTCAATGTTGTCTTGGTAGAGATGGAAGGCATCTAGAAAATTTTCCATGAGATATGGATGAATGTTGTTTTGGCTAAAATAGTTGCATGATCATATATTTATGCATAAAAATTTTCCAGTATGAATATTCCTTATGAAATGTTTCTAACCATACAAATGCATTTGAGTTGTAGGAAAGATCGCATACATAATCACCTACAAGCAAATAAGGATGAAACTTGTTCCAAAGAACAAGTGACGACAGTTCAAGATGAAGAATAATATGATGAATGCAATGACATCATTGATGCAGAACCTTCCAGCTATGAAGAAGTAACCAAGAAGACCAGTTCAAGAAGAATGATATATAGGATGCAGTATCAAGAACTGAAGAGAAGTTTGTAGTTCCATCATGCAGAAGATGGAAACATCGTAGGATACAAAGCAAGATTCGTAGCACGAGGCTTCTCACGAAAAGAAGGCATAGAATATGAAGAGACATTTGTAGCCAGTAAGAATTGAAACACATACATGATGAGATCGATGAAGATCTTAACCTTTTCTATAAGGTTGAAGATGAAATTCTATACACTCAATGGATACATAGAATACTAGTAGCATAGGAAGCTACTTGTCAATCCGGTACAAAATGTTTTAGTACATAGAGTACAAAAGACAGAGGGAGTATGATGCTTCCCTTCAGAGGGAGTGACTACAGAAAATCTAAGGTTCGACATGTTACGAAAGGATGGATAGATTACTAATAACTCTAGGCTTTACTGAGAGTAAATTGGATTCCAACCTTTTCTTCAAGGTTGAAGGCGGAAGACCAGTGATGCTCCAGTTATGTGTAAATGCACTATTTTATAGGCATGGAGGTGTGGACAAGGGAAGTATGTAGTAGAGATCCTAAAGAGGTTTGGGATGATGGACTGCAAGGCTATGGCCACTCCTATGGCATCCAACCTAAAGCTATTGAGCATTGCTTCATCAGAGATGGTTGATGCCACAATGTATCATCAGATGATTTGTTCCTTGATGTACCCGACGAATATGAGACCAGATATTTTCTTTGCTTTGAACACATTGAGACATGTTCACCTGATGGTTGGAAAGCATGCAGTGAGGTACTTGAAGGGTACAATTGATTATGGGCTCAAGAATTATGCAAATCAAAAGATTAACCTAGAGGGTTATGTTGATTCAGATTGGGTAGGCAGTGCCATCGATAGGAAGATAACTTTAGGGTGTTGCTTTAGTATGGGATCAGGTGTGATCTCCTTGTTTAGTAGGAAGAAATCCTGTGTGGCACTGAGTATAGCTGAAGCAGAGTATGTCGCAGCTTGTTCAACTAGTTGTGAGGTAGTATGGCTGCAGAAGCTACTGTCTGATTTATTTGATCTCCATATGGATGCTATATGTATACATTGTGACAACCAGAGTTGCATGAAGTTTTCAGAGAATCTAGTGTTCCATGACAAGTCGAAGCATATCGAGATCAAGTATCACTATATCAGGGATATGGTGCAGAGGGGAACAATGAAGCTCTAGTATGTTGCGATGGAGGAGAAAATCGCTGATGTATTGACAAAGCCATTGGCTAGGGTGAAGTTCGAGTACTTCAGGGAGAAGCTTGGTGTTCTCCAAAAAGAGGTTTCCTTCAAGGGAAATTTATGAGTCCCATAGCCATTCTGACATGGTGAGAGGATTTGGTTCCTTCCATGTTATATATGAGTGCTAAGATCCATAGCCATTCTGATGAGTAGGTCATATATAAGGGCTGAGAAATTCTGTCATGGTGAGAGGATTTGGTTCCTTCCATGTTAGATATGAGTGTTGAGATCCATATCCATTCTAACGAGTAGGTCAGATATAAGGGCTAAGCCATTCTATCATGGTGAGAGGATTGTTTCCTTCCATGTCAGATATGATTGCTGGCCTTTCTGTCGAGTAGGACAGATGTAAGGGAAACTTCCATTCTTGGAATGGAGGCACCTGGTCAGTTACCAGGAAAACTCAGTCTAGGACTGAGAAGCCACTCTGATTTGATAGAGGGTTGTGTTCCCACTTGATTAGATGTAGGGGCTGAACCATTCTATCATGGCTAAAGGATTAGGTTCCTTCCATGGCAGATGTGAGTGTTGGCCATTCCGATGAGTAGGTTAGATTTAAGGGCAACTGCCATTCTCTAGAAGAATGGAGGCACCTGGTCAGTTACCAAGTAGCTCATTCAAGGACTGGGGGCCATTCTGATATGATGGTAGGATTGGTTCCTACAAGATCAGATATGAGTGCAAGCCCTTTCATCATTGTGGTAGGATGTGTTCTATCCTGGATGAATGTAAGTGCAGAGCCTTTCTTCGATCATGTGTTGATCAGATATAAGTGTGGAGCCTTTCTTCGATCATGTGTTGATCAGATGTAAGTGCAGTTCCTTTCTTCAATCATGTGTTGATCAGATGTAAGTGCAGTATCTATCTTTGATCATGTGTTGATCAGATAGAAATGTTCAGCCTTTCTTGGATCATGTGTTGATTAGATGTAAGTGTTGGGCCTTTCTGATATGATTATAGGATTGGTTCCTACATGATTAGATGTGAGTGTTGGGCGTGCCTTTCTGACAAGTAGGTCAGATGTAAGTGTTGGTCGTGCCTTTCTTCGATCATGTGTTGATCAGATATAAGTGCTGAAGAAGACCTACATGGAGGTTAGGCCTACAACCAACATGAAAAATGGTTGGCTCTGTAGAGCTTCATGTGATGAGAAGAATCATGAGATAGCACCCATGATGATCCAGATCCAGTGATGATGATCCAGATCAAGTGATGATCTAGAACCAATGACAATTTCCAGTGATGATCCAGATCGAGTGATGATCTATATCCAGTGATGATGTCCAGTGATGATCCATATCGAGTGATGATGCATATCCAGTGATGATGTCTAGTGATGATCCAGATCCAGTGATGATGATTTCGATCAAGTGATGATCTATATCTAGTGATGATGATCCAGATCCATATGAAGATGAATTGAAGAGGAAGATGACTTGAATATGACAAGGAATTAATGATGACCCAGATGATACAGAGAAGAAGACTTCTGCTGATAAATTGTGTTGAGAGAATACCTTCCTAGTTAAGAGGGAGTGTTGATGTAATTGTAACTTCGGAATGTATTCACTTGTATTTCTTATCTATTGTAANATGTCATACCCCGATGTTTATTCCAGGAAGTTTCTATGATGATAAAGTCATGTCAAGTCATTGTGGGTAACCCTCCTATTGGTCAAGGGTTAAAGTTCCCACAATTGTGGAGCCCTAGGATTATTAGACTATCCTAGTGAAGTTGACCCTAGGTGATTCATTGTAAGTTGGGGCAATAGTCCCCATCATTGTGTTAAGGATAAACCTCCTTGTTGGTCGTAGGAGGAAAATTACCCACAAGTTGTGGGGCACTAGGGTTATTAGACACTCCTAGAGATTTCAGCTCTAGTAAGTAATTGTTAAGTGAGGCCGACATGGTGGAGTGGGTTCCAAGTGAACAAAATAATATAAATAGAGAGCGAGTCTCTCTATTTAGGACACATACATTAACTCATTGGAGCGCATGAGTGAGAGAGGAGAAGTTCTCTATGTGTGAGAGAGAAAGACTACTACTGCCAGGAGATCATCTTACTATTTTTTTGTTTTACCTTTGGTGTTGATTCTATCTCTGAGGAAGTTGCAGGGTTTCCTCCTTTATGGTTTCCCCGAGGAAAATTCTTTGTGTCTCTTGTCTCTTGTGTTGTGCTTGATTTATATTGTTGTGCATGTTATTCTCTTAGTTAAAGATCCTAAGATCATAGTGGTAGCTTGAATGATAAAAATATAACACTCTCTTTCCTAGGGCGCTCTCCTTGGGAATATATTCCCTCACATTTATGAGCCCTTTTCCTAGTTTTTGGGGGTTGTAAGCTAGTTTCTAGCTTCCACTCTTACACTATTCTTTGATGATCCTATTTTTGTGATTCCATGTTATTTATGACCCTAATGGATTCCTTATCTCACATATTTCTCCCTCCTTAATGTTTTGTAACCCACTTTATGCATTAGTGTGCCTCCATGTGCTCTTCATGGCCCCACTTCTTAGTTTTTGGTAAGTCCTCCTCATGGTGCTAATTTGGGAAAGGAAATATTTTCACTAACCTTCACTCCACTAATTCAAGTTAAGTATACATGATTAATCTTAAACCTTACCTATCTGTATTTGGAGTTGATCCCTTTGGGTTTGTGTTGGCCTCGTTGTGCTATAAATTCATATGCCTTCTCCTTGTTGAAGTTAATCTTGAGCTTTAGACCATGTGACTTGTGCTATCTATCAATGTTTGAAATGTTGGTAGTATTAAGAGTGTATTGAGACTTAGATTTATACTAGTTATTTTCCATTTTATTCTATTCTAGCACTCTACTAGCCAATTTCTCACATAGGAGTCCATGAAATGGGAGTGGCAATCTATGTCATGTCCCACAGGTAGTGGAGACAAATAGGAAAGTAGTAGTGGGAAGCATTGTGCTTCTTGGAAGAGGTAGTTATGAGATTTTTTAGACTAATTGTTCATCTACCTATGGATCCATGGTCTTAGATCAAGGGTGACCTATTCAAGCAGGAAAGGATTGATTATTTCTATGGTTTGGAGGAAATTCGTCCTGCTGCAGCCAATCACCCATACCTTGAGATAAGTATTTCTCATATGATTTTATTTATGTTTTAACATATTATTATGATGATTATGTGTAAAGGTAGATGAATTGAATTATCTATATTCTTGATTATTATATGCCATAATCTGGTTAGAGGAATAATTGACTCCATAGGATTCGAATTCAAGATGATATTCATTATGATCTTCTTTCTCTTCTTGAAAACTTTAACTATGACTCTACGATACTGGGATGGGCACAAACATATTTTCAATTTCGCCCTTGTATATTAAATTTTATTCTTTGGGACATGTTCCATTGTGTCTAAAAAATTGTTTCAAGTAAGGATCACCTTTCATTTCATCAAAAAAGATTTCTGGATGACCAAGATATGTTTGCTTTAGTACATCAGTTTTCTTAGTGCCAGGTTGAGCACACTCGTTGTTATATTGGAAATGTTCTATGCATGGATCTGCTCCTATTTCCATATCTGAGTTTTGATAATTTCATCTAAATTTAATATTGATTGATGTCTAGAGGTAGGAATCCATGCAATGTAAAATATATTAGTGAAAAATGGTTGTAGGGGACAACCATTTAGAGGTGATTTTGTGGGTTGCGACTGTAGCCGGTGCCTTTTGTTTTGATTTGATTATGGTGTGGTTGTAGGTTACAACCTACATATGTTTCTTAATGTTTATTTTCCTTACCTTTTATCTTCACTAAAATCACACACTGATCAATGCAAAAAAATAATTAAATCTCCAAACAATTAACGACACAATACTTGAAAATTATAAACTATGTTTTTAGTCATCTTTATGAAGTATAATAATTTAATGTAGGAGATTAATCACACTATGACAATAGATTCATTATTCATGCACTTAATGTGATTATGAATTTAAATTTAATGTTGCTAGAGTTTATTAAGAGTTAAGATTGTTTAACTATGGGCGGCAAATTATTTAATTAAGTAATTTATTTAAGTAATGAAACCTTAGTAATGTTAATTAAAGTTAGAAATTTAATTAATCATTTAATGGTTAGTTGTCCTAACCGTATTCCATTGTTCTTAAACCTAAATTTAGAACCTTTTTCCTTGTCATAAGACTCAGGTAAATTACAAGTGGTATTAGAGCTTAAGGTTTCAACATTGCGGTTGTTGAGCCTTCTACGAAGTTTCAAGTCACTTTGTAAACATGAATTTGCATTAGATAACTTGGATGCATGCACATTAATATAGTTTCACATGTGATTTAGTTAATTAAATTTTTACATTGGGATATCTATGGACTTGATTTTCATCCAGTAAAGAAAAATATTGGAAGGATCTCTACCCCCCTTGTTTAATTACGTAGATTGTAACTTAGAAATATTGACTAGTTACTTTATAAACCAAAATAAAAGTATTTTTAATGATAATGAACTTATACCAATGTGTAATTTGATAAAAAAATGTTGATAATGAACACATTGCAGTTCCCATTGATTGATTGAGCAAGCTGTGTGAATACTGAACAAATATTTTAATAAAACCTGTGAAGACTAAATATTCAACAAGTACGAGTTCAATAGTAGGGTGTCAGAGATTGGAGATGGATTTTGAGGAAGGAAGGAGACCATAGAGTCCTAAAGAGGATTTTGTTGAGATAACAAGATAAATTATACATAAGAGGAGCAGTGAACCATGAAGCTTGGAGGATCTAGTGAGGAAGTGTAGAGAATATAATGAAAGGATAATTCATATCTGGGAGAAGATTATGAATGATCTCAAATCATTGAAGACCATCCAAATATCCCTTGAAAATAATAAAAAAAGATGTTATGTGATGTATATATCAAATTCAAGAGGATCTTATGACATAGAGAGAAAGAAGGGGTATGCATCAAGCAACACAAACAGTAAAACTGAAAGATCTCAAATGAGATACAAGAAGAGGAGTTCTACTCGAGATGATCTAGTAGGAGAGCTTAGAAGAAGAAGCCCCAAAATTTTGATAGAGAAGTAAAGCAAGGATAATATGTTGAAGCATGGTTATTGGGACCCGGGAATTTCTTCCAGATGCACCAATACACACCTAATATGGAAGCATGAGTATCCATATACCATTTGCAAGGAAATGCATATATCTTGTGGGATCAACTAGTTAAGATAAAAGACATTGATGGTGATAGAATATCTTGGAAGAAATTTAAGAAGTAATTCCAGAAGGTATACCTCTCTGAGCATTACTATGACAAAAAGATGAAAGAGTTCTTCAATATTATGTTGGAAATCATGACTATAGAGGCCTATAAGAGGATTTTATTGGCACTTTTGAAGCATGTATGCTTCATCAAAGATGAAAAGGTAAAGATTTGAAGCTTCCTAAGTTGTCTTATTGAATCTTATAGAGAAAAAATATAGTATGATAGACCAAGGAACCTTAAGGATGCCATCTGGAAGGAAAAACACTTATATGAATAGATTAAGAGAAAGGCTCCATATCAAAATAATTGGAAGAATATGAAGAAGAAAAAATAGGAGCTGAGAAAGAAAGGTTTCTAGCCTTCAAAATTTAGAAATGGTAATTCTTATCAACAAGGGAAACCAAGGGAAGAGCCTTTAGGGAAAATACCACCCGTCGAATGTTGGATATGCAAGGAAAATCATTTTTCCATCCAATGACTATGTAAGAAAAATAACCTTCACTACATTCAAGGGGATTCAACTATTGGAGATGTAGGTGTAAGTGTTCAGAGGATCTATGCAGTCCTAGATGGGAGGAAAGATGATCACTAGTCACAAATGATTGAGGTAACAGGTAAGATTGTTAATAAAAACATAGCTATTTTGTTTGATTATGGATCTAGAAATAGTTACATTTAACCTAATATAGTTGATAAATGTCATTTGAATAAAATTAAACTTGAAATAACAAGTCTAGTACATTTAACTACAAGATCCAAGAGGAAATCACATAATTTGTAAAGATGTGTCCTTCAGAAACAAATGGAGTGAAAACATTTACATAATTAAACATCATACCCTTGGGTTCATATGATGTATTGATTGGAATGGATTGGTTTGATTCACACCATGCCATACTAGATTGTCATAATAAAACTTATACTTGTTTGTATGAAGAAGGAAACCAAGTGACATTCGAAGGTATATCTAAACCCATATCCCTAAGGAAGATCTCTGCTCTATAATTGAAGAAATGTATCAAAAAGGGGTTCCAACTATATGCAATCCATGTGGATGAGTCAAAGGATAGAAAATAGATAGAAGTACATGATTATACAATACTAGAAGGGTTTGCAGATATATTTGAAGAACCTCTAGGAATTCCTTCTAAGAGGGACAATGATTTTTCTATCGAATCAGTGCGAGGAAAAATACCTTCATCTAAAGTACATTATAGACTAATTACTCTAGAGTTAAAGGAATTATGGATGTAGTTAGAGGAGCTAGTAAAGAAAGGTTAGATAAGACCTAATGTTTCACCTTGGAGAGCCCCTGTGTTATTTGTGAAGAAGAAGGATGGAAATCTAAGATTCTCCATTGACTATAGGCAATTGAACAAAGAAACAATTAAAAATATATAACCCATACCAAGAATTGATGACTTGTTTGATCAATTGAGAGGATCCAACGTATTTTCAAAGATAGATTTGAGGTGAGGATACCACCAAATTAAAATTAAGAATGAAGATATAAGTAAGAAACTCTTTCGGCTGCAACTCTTTCAGTTGCAACTATTATGGCTATAACTCTTTTGGTTTTGGTCACTATGCATGGTAAAATGGAAGCAACATTCAAAGAGTCATTCTAGTTTGGATTCTACACAAGCATTGGGTTGCATAAGGACATGCAACAAGTTCAGTTTGGAGGAGATGTTGTGTCATGGATTTTTCCCTATTTTCATCACTTATCCACATCTATTTCATCCATCTTCTTCTTATTATTATCAATTTAACACTCCATTTTCCATCCATTTGTTTTAACTTCCCGTAAAATACTGTATTACTTCCATTGATGCTTTAGTGGTTAATAATGATTATTTTCCTTTATCTTTGATGAATTTAAGAATATTATGCATAATTTTACCGATGATGTTTTGTGGAGTGATTTTTCATATTAACAGCAACAACACTCATCGTTCAAGCCTCCATAGTTGGCATGCTAGCACACATCTAGATGGATATTGACAACATGGTTTCATTCCTAGGATTGATTATGTGGATGTGATTTGAATTCATGCTCAAGTCCAACATGGAAACCTCCAGCTCATGATCAAACATCCTTAACCAAAAAACCATGTCTCATACTTTTGAGATTCTTCTCCATATGCCTGTAAATCGTGACGCAAATCAATGTGTTCTTATCTGGCATGTGTTTTTTGGTTAAGGTCATTTGATCATGAGCTGGTGGATTCCATGTTGGACTTGAGCATGAATTGAAATCACAAATACACATAATCAATCCTAGGAATGAAACCATGTTGTGAATCTCCATGTGGACGTGTGCTAGAATGCCAACTTTGGGTGCTTGAACCATGAGTGTTGCTACTATTAATATAAAAAATCACTCCACCAACCATCCTCAGTAAAATTATGCATAATAGTCTTCAAGTAATCAAAGATAAAGGAAAATAATAATTATTAACCACTAAAGCATCAATGGAAGTAATATGGTGTTTTATGGGAAGTTACAACAAATGGATGGAAAATGGAGTGATAAATGGATAATAACAGGAAGAAGATGGATGAAATAGATGTCGATAAGTGATGAGAATAGGGACAAATCTATGATTCAAGATCTACCCAAAACTGAACTTGTTGAATCTCCTCATGCAACCCAATACCTGGGTAGTATCCAAACTAGAAGGACTCCTTTGACTGTTACTTTAATTTTAACATCCATAGTGACCAAAACCAGAAGAGTTATAGCCATAATAGTTGCAGCCGAAAAATTGGCAGAGTTGTAGCTGAAAGAGTTGCAGATGGTGTATAAGACAAATTTGGTGGAGTCACAATTGTGAGAATAGGAAAAATAGGAATAATTTTGCGGATTCGCAACTGGTGTATAAGAAAAATTTGGCAGAGTCACAGCTCCGAGAATAGGAAAAATAGACAGAATTTGTCGTAGTCACAGCTGGTGTATAAGAAAAATTTGGTGGATTCATAGCTGTGAGAATAGGAAAAATAGGCAAAATTTGGCGGAGTCACAGCTACTGTATAAGACAAATCCAGAGGGGTCACAGCTGTGAAGATAGGAAAAATGGAAAAAATTGGCTGAGTTGCAGCTGGTGTATAAGACAAATGTTGAGGAGTCACAGCTGCGAGGATAGGAAAAATGGATAAAATTCATGGAGTTGTAGCTAGTGTATAAGACAAATCTGGTAGAAAATTTAGCGAAGTCGCTTCCATTTAGCGGATAATTTGGAGGAAAATTTAGCAAATTTGTAGGCATTTAGCAGAGAATTTGGTGGAGTCGTAGCTACGAGAATAGGGAAATGGACAAAATTGGCGGAGTCGTAGCTGGTGTTTCAACAAAATTCTTGAGCTAATATCTCACAAAATACAAACTAGGTTTGGCTGAAATTTTTTATACAAGTTTCTATAAGTCCAATGCATCTCCACACCGAAAATCAGGGATACCCACATCATGGATTTTGAGAAAAATGAAAATTAGTTGTAGGTGATGATGGTCATTTTATCGAGAACCATACAACATATTTTTCTGAAACTTGGTGATTATGTTCCTATTACCATAATTATTCTTCTCCCCAAAGCTCAAATTCATCTAATGCATGAATCTTGAGATATAGGAAAAATGGTTGTGGCATACTATGTTTGATTTCTCAGAAATTACGTACTAGGTTTTGCTGCAACTTTGAGATATTTTTCGTATTACCTTGGTACATCTATTCACGAAATTTTGCAAATACACAGGTCACCATTTGGGAGATATTCCCACTTCAATTTATGTCCTGTTTTTAAAAAACATGTATGAATAAAACATGAACTAGCCATCATGATTGTTAATGTTCCGAGTTCCCACTGATCACAGATTCCACATTAAGTGTTGAGCTTGAAGGTCACTAATTGATTATCTTCATTTAAATATAACATGCAATCCTTTAATGAGACAAATTAACTCCATAGAAAAGCTCAGTCATACCGTTAGGAAGAGAAATTATGGAAAAAATAGAAACATACTGTTGATATCTCAAATTCACAATTCGTTTGTATAATAGTTCCTTCATCCCGACATCATATGTAATTTAATTTGTTCATTATTTGTGTACCAACTATGACTGCTTTAAAGTATTCTGAAGATAGCTCAAACCTGTGAATTTTAGCTTTGAATCTGTCCTCACCATTTAGAGAGCACTTGGGAAAACAAATTTTTTTGTCATCCTTATAAGAAATACATCCTACAGTTATAGATCATAGAATTTGTTTTGTAGAATTCAAATGCCCAATTCAACTCTTGTTTGTCTCAACAAAATACCAAGAGGTGTATGAACAAAAATGCATCAACAACAATCAAATTTGAACTCATGTCTATGTTTTATACTCATGTGCATTCAGGTTGTTGCATAATACACTCTCAGTCATTTTTCCATCATCAATGAAAACTAAGGAGATATTTTGTCTGTACACTATGATTTTGTTTCTTGATAATTCCAATAATAGTAGGTTAGAAAATACATTCATCTCCATAGTAGTGGCACTGATTGACAAAGAAAACAAGATGATACAGTAAATTACTTCATAATATTTGCAAATAAATGGTTTAAGATATGCAACCAACAAATTGATTGCACCCAAGTTCCAGTAATCAATTCCTTTAATACATCCAATTTGAGAAAACCATGAGGTATGGAAAACCTTATTGCAACCACAACAAATTTTCAAATTTTCTCACTATTGCATGAAGGAAGAAAAAACATAATGTTCCAAAGTGCTTTGAATACCCATTGATCAAGTTGCAAACCAGATCTTGGAAACATAGCATTGTCATAGAAATTCGGAAAAATTTTGAGTTTACCAATAATTTTCATTTCTAGCCAATGATCTGCCTCACTTGGATTTTCTTGTAGTAGATATTGACCTTTCTAAAAGAAACAACATTCTTACCTATAGGCTGCAACATTCAATCAGATTTCACTTCCATTCAAGGTAAATGATCCAACTCATTTGTCTTTGCCAAAATCTTCATGTTGCTCTGAATTTTGAACATATATTGAAATTTTGTTTTACCTATTGGTCTAAAAGTAACAATTACAGTTTTTTCTTTCAATTCTAAAACACACAGACACTTGTGGACTATGCCTTATCTTCAGTTAATTGCTTGTAAGCATATGCACTTTTGCAACACACAAGATATAGTCATTAACTTCATCAACTAAATTGCAATCTGCCTTAGTCTAGGGATGAAAATAATATTGTGTGTATCATATTAATGCATTGTGCTGGCACTGGGATTTTTGGTCCCCCAAGGTCGAGCATAAAACGGGGAGGGGCCTCGCTCTCAGGAAACATCAAAACAACTTTAGATGACACCTCCGGCCCTATGTAGTCAGAGAGGGATCTCTCATTCATATTTCGAGTTTACTCCACGTAATATTTTCAGTCAAGGATGATAAGGGGGCCAGGATCCTGAATGGGACAAAGTGTATAAAGGTGAGATGCAAGGTGGGATTATCGGGGCAGGAACCATTGGAAATTGAGTCAAGGACCTGTGTAGTGAACATTTACAAGAGGAAATGAATGCGTAGGGTTACAAACAAAGGCAAGGTAGTTGTTGATCTCCCAATCAGTAGATATTTAGCGGGCGGTTGGAGGACAAGAGAGAGAACAACCCATCGCATGGAGCACCAGTGAGATGAATTCCACGTAACTTTAGAAGAATAATTGATAAATGTCTGGAATAGAAGCCCGAGCATAACAAGTATGAATTCCTAAATGTTATACCCTAAGTTGTAGACATGAAAGCAATCAACATACTGGAGTTAAAACAGGAAATACATTACACATAAAAGAAGATACATATTGGGAAAAGCAAATGTCAGCACCGGAAATGAGCCCAAGGTTGAGGAAAGGCCCACCTCTGGGTAACAGTAGAACCACTTTAGCTGTGCCTCCAGCCCTGCGCAGTTAGAGAGGGATCTCATGTTCTTCATCAGAGCATCTCCACATAAGGTTGTCAGTCTTTTGTGTCACTTGAGACTGCTCCGCATAGGATTTTCAATCGTTGTAATCAGGGGGATAGGATCCTAAATGGGGAAAAGTATGTCAAGAAAGGTGCATGGGGGTATTATCGAGGGGATGAAGGGCCATGGGTAAATGGATTCGAAACCTACATAAGAATTGGCTGCTGGTGGAAGAGTGACATAAAATTGCAAGCGGATGCAAGATAGCTACTGATTTCCCAATCAGGAGATTTAAGCGGGTGTTTTAGAAGACAAGGAGGGACAGTCCATCATATGGATCACTGACAAGATGAATTCCATATGAATTTAGAAGAACCATCGTTAAATGCTTGTAACAATGACCAGAGCATAACAAGTATGAATTCCGCACCACTATACCCTAAGTCGCAAGCATGAAAGCAATAAACAAAATGGAGTGGGAACAAGAAACACATTCACACGTAAAAGAAAGTACTTATTGGGAAAAAAAATAAAACAGGAATCTTGGCTACGAATGATAATCCTTCACTGCAATTTATTCATACACAAGTGACGAGTTTTACAAATGGGAACCTCATCCTGAGGATTGTTTCCCAATCCAATTTTCCAACCCCTTTCTCCCTCTATTGGGAACATTTTTATACAATCCTAATGCTGAGACTACAGAATCAAAAACTATTACAAGTTGCCATATGGAATTAACAAAGCAAAGAGTGGACTATCGCCATGTTTTTACAATCATAAACAAGCAACATGGAGATGTGGTATGTAGTAACTCAGTCTGACAGCGCAGAGTCTCGCACCACCCTGCTTCATGAAGATGGATCCCACGCGGTGTGTTGGTGATTGATTACCCGCATAGGATTCCCTAGACCCATTTTGGGTCTCCTTGTCCAGCTAGAGGCTGTCGATTAGAGGATAACAAGAAGGCTTAAATCCTCACCTCTACCATTCTCCTGACCTCATCCTTCATCCAGTAAGATTGTTACAGGAGGAGGATGGGAAAAGGGTGGCCAAACGCTAGGTGACGATAAGCGACTTAAGAAGCTTATCATCCTTGTACTATCCTCTTCCTCCCACAAGGAGGATCTTCCCGTGGGACATGCAAAAGGATGTGCACCTATATCTCTCTTTGCCCATGACTAAGCAGCCAAATGGAACCCCCATGAATGGTGTCGGAGGCTTTGGACCGACCTGGTCCTAGCATGAGCTTTTGCTCCAACATCTCTACCACCACTACGAGCTGGGACTTCGGAGGTCGGGACTGTAGTCGAGAGTGCCAGAGGGACATTGCTAGGATGTCCAAACCCATGCACCATATATCTAGAGACTGGGTGGTGTAGAAGCAGGTGAATCCCTCTTGGTATCTAACATATGTGCCCCAGTGGTTAAAAGTATTATGGCATGGACAACCAGAACACAAATTTTCGGGCCTTCCTACCAAGAGTACTCCGTGTCAAACTAATTTTTCGAACCACACTTTCATGGTCATCTGTGAAAATATTCGACACTAATTAGGACTCAACCTAATATAAATATTACCATCTACACAATTCTATGTCTCAAAGGTCTACAGAAGGTGGTTTTATATAGCGTGAGTAGAAATCACTTCGAAAAGAGCTGCCTCTTTGAGGTGGCGGTGATGGTGGCATGTGTGGTGCCAGAGCGAAGATTTTTCCCTCCTGATGTGCAATCATACTATATGACATGGTTAAGATTCCGAACCAGTTTCATGTGGCTTCCAAGCTGGTTCTAAGGGTCACAAATTTGATAATCCCCTGCCCTTTTTGTCACCTTGATGGTGGTCTCGGGCTGTTTTAGTCTGCAGTGTCCCTCGGACTCATGCAAACGTTGGGTCTGTTGCCTCAGTGAACCAAAACTCTATCTCTTCCATGGTTCTCCTCTGAAATGAACCATGTACCATGCTTGCCTCCCAGGAAAATGCACCACTCGATGAGACTTCCACCTCAGGCGTATCTCAAATGGCGTCGGAGGAATCGACCAATCTGCGATGAGGCAGATTACACATGTGAATGCCCCCTCTACTATCATTTCCATGCAGGATGAGAGATCCACACCTTAGAAATATTTCTTAGCTATTTGATCAAAGGAACCTTTCGCCTATGCTGTCCACGTCTCATTCATTTTGGTGCCAATCTTTACTTTCCGGCCATTGCAGGTAGCTCTGGTGTGCGACACGTTCTTCACCATCGATCAATATTGGCTTCTCATGTAGCCATCGATTGGAGTGGGCCCTGCCATTTTCACAATAGAGGGTTCAACTATTCATCTGTGCAGTTTCGTTCTGTGAAATGAACCTTAGCCATAGATCTATCTTAGCTTTTATCACGACCATTGATTCTTTTCTCCTCCACCCCTTTTTGAGATTTTGGATTGCGGTTTTATCTACGAAAGTATGGGTTGCAAAATCACTGCAAGTTGTAGATCTACCCCAGGCCTCATCTCAACTGTCGAAGGCTTCTGCTCTCTAACAGGTTTCACGATCCGGGGGAAAATGCCTAGACCATGCATGTTTGCCTACACAAAAGGATCTGGAACCATTGATCTGCCACTGATTTATCGCAGCCCTTGAATATGGATCGCGCCCAATGTCACAATACACTTTCCATTTCCATCGTTGAAGGATGGTCACATGAGATTCGAGGGGCTGAGACCCTTACCGAACCTCTGTCAAGCCCTCGAATCAACTGTTAAAAAGGAGTGTTAACAACAATGACACATGAATCTCTACTATGATAAACAACTCCTCCTCTGCAATTTTATTCATAACATAGGCACCAAATATTATTTACAGTGGAGAGACTCATCCCTAGTATGTTTCCCAATCCAACCAACTCTCCTTCTCCCTCTATCGGGAGTGTATTTATACCATTCTAATGTTGAGACTACCAATTTGAAAATTGTTACAGGTCACTATCATGCGTTAACAGCATAGTGAGTGGGACTGTCGCCATGTTTTACAATAAACATTATGGAGACGTGGCGCATGATAGTGCGGGATGAAAACACAGAGCTTTCTTCCATTTTAATTCACAAAAGCAATTCCCATGCGGTATGCTAATGGCCAATTGTTTGCTTAGGCTGCTTCGAGTAAATCTCTCTAGTTCTTTTACCATCCTGCTTCTTACAAACCACATCACTCAAAGGCTGACAAGAAGACCTGAATCCACCACTCGATCATTTTTCCAACCCATCCTTCGTCTGGTAACACTGTTATAGGAGGAAGCCGAAAAGAAGGTGGACATGCACTTGGTGATGATAAGCTACTTAAGAATCCTATCATCCTTGTACTACCTTCTTCCTTCTATGAGGAGGGTTTTCCTGTGAGCTATGTAGCCAGGTGTGCATTTGACCTTGTCCTCACCCACGACCAAACAGTCAAGTGGATCCTAGGGGTGGTGCCGAAGGCTCTGGACCCAACTGGTCCCAGTACGAGCATTCAATTCAACAGTTCCACCACCACTGTGAACTGGGACTTCAAAGGTTGTGACTACAACTGGGAGTGTTGGAGGGATGTCGCTGGGATGTAAAAACCCATGCACTGCACATCCAAAGACTGGGTTGTGTAGAAGCGGGTGAACCTCCCTTGGTGTTTAACATCTGTGCCCTGGTGGTTGGCCATTTTCTGGTATGGATAACCAAAACATAGATCTATGTTTTCCTACCAAGAGTACCCCTTGTTGAACTAAATTCTTGAACCACACAGTCATGGTTGTCTGTGAAGGAACTCGACACTTCTCGGCATTCAACTCTATACTTATTATCATCTACACATTTCCACATCTCAAGAGCTCTCCAGGAGATGGCGTTATATAGGGTGATCTGACATGGCCCAGAAAGATCTATACCTTTAGAATATCACTCACTGTGATGGTCGGCAAGCGCGATGCCAGGATGGAGATCAGTCCTTCTGACACACAATCATATCATATGATATGGGAAAGGTTCCAAAACAATTCCCACGTGGCTTCCAAGCTGGTTTCAAGGGCTATGGATTTCACCTTTATTTCCCTTTCAACTACCGTGATGGTGGCATTGGGATGTTTTGGTTTGTTTCCTCCCTCGGTTGTGTGTAAATGCCAATTTTGTTGCCTCAACGAATCAAACCTCTATCTTTCTCATGTCTCCTTTCACGGTGAACCACGTGCCACACTTGTGATCTAGGGAGGTTAGCATCGCTAGACACGACTTCCCCCTTAGGATGATCCCAAATGGCTTCGGAGGATTTGACCGGTCTACAATGGGGGCATATTATATGTGTGAATGCCTCCTCCACTATCATCTATGCACTAGATGTGAAATCACGTACCCTGGGAGCCATCTCAGTCATCTGATTTGAGAAATCTTTCACATCCACCATCCACGTTCCATTCCTTCTGCCACCAAATTTTCTCCTTTGAACACCGTGGGAAACTCTAGATCTTGACATGTTCTCGACCGTCAATTGCGACCGATCCTTCATGCAACCATAGATCTGAGTGGGCCCCACTATCTTTCACAATGAGAAGCTTTGGTATTCATTTGTGCTAGTTTGCACTATGAAATAAACCGTGGCCATAGATTTCTCTCCTTTCTTATCATGGCTGTTGATCTTCATGAATGCTACCCCTCCTTCGCGATTTGAAATCATGGCTTTTACCTGTGCATGTATGGATTTTGAAATTGATTGAGGGCGCAGATCTAACTCAGATCTCATCTTGACCATAGAATGTTTTCAACTTTTAACCCATTTCGCAATCCAGAAACGCAGCTTTAGTCGAACATGTTTTCTCACGTGAAATGGTTTTGGAGCCATTTATCCACCTTTGATCAATCTCAGCCTTTTATTTCAATCCTCACTCAACTCCTTCAACACACCTTCCATTTTTTTCTTTGCCTTGCACTTCTGATAACCTGAAGGAGAATCCACATGAAGTTCGCGGGAATGAGACCCTCATCAAACTCCTATTAGGCTCTTAAATCAACAATTAAAAATGGAGTGTTAACACATTGAATGCTCAATAATGAAAATATCATAGAGTGCACAATACTCCTTGTCCCCCAAACTGAATGCAAATCATGTCCTCATGCATCATTTTATGATAATAGAGTTGGAGCATAATGTATGATTCAATTCGTAGCCATAGAAGGTTTGTAGTGCCCACTTGCATAAAAATTTCCAAATATGGAAAGAACAACCATCGTGCAATAATATGACCATAAAATTATGAAGAAGAATACCATGTTTTGTTGTATGTTTGAGTGAAAATGAAACCATGCGGTCCAAGATCATCCATATGTGGGGGATTAGAGTAATCTCATCTTAATATTTGTTCACAATAACTTCTTTTGTTGTAGATTCTTATGGTCAACTTGTCATTTTTTCCAATTTCCTTAGCATGTGTATCATCTGCTTCATTTCTTCTCATTGTTGGTTTTTATGTGGCAATAAAGCATCTTTTATCACTGTTGGTTCTTGTGTGGCATAAACAAGGCATCTTCTTATGCATGGATGTAGGAGATGTAGGGAAGGACTTGATTTGGATGTGTGTGAATGATGGTGTTAGAATTGAGTGGGCAATGATGGAAATGGATGGACATAAAATCCTATATAGAAACTAGAACTGGATAATTCTTAGTGGTTCTTCATGACATATTCCTAAATATTTAATAAATCAAAAAGTCATGCTATTTTACCTCAAAAGTTACCTCTGTGGAATCCTTGGTTAATTGCTGCTGAGAAATGTAGATGGAAGCTGAAACTTATGAAGGATGAATCTGATCCATGATGAGGAACCAGGCAAGCTAATGTTTCCAACTGAATCAATAGAATACTGCTGAACTGCTGAAACAAAAAAATATAGTCTTCACCCAATATTCATGCTTATGTACAAGTTAATCCATGTGAATGAATGTTCTTGAAGTTGAACATGGATAAAATTTGTTGGATTACCAATCAATAATGAAAACTATTAACCAACCTGAGACAACTCACCAGTGATGACAATGAGCTATCAAGGTACAGTAGTACAACCTGTTAGGTACGAATGTATGTGTCGAGATCGGGTCACCTGCACGATCTAACAAACAAGAGACATTGATGTATTCCCTTGATCATCAGTGAGGAAATTTACCATTAATTCATGTAAAATTACAAGGTACTATACATAACTCAAGCCTTGTTTCCCAGATAGTGTGTTGAAATCAATGGGACAAGACCATTGGAAGGTGGACCTTCATGAATTCCACATCATCCAATAGGGGGTAACTTAGCATGTAAGAGAGCTGAATGACATTATTCATGGGTTAGGTGTGAGTAGAGTGTATAGTATTAGAGTGATGAAATGGAGCAGAAGGTCATGGAAGTGATGGAATGGTGGAGGCAAGAAGGAAATATATGGGCAATCATGGTGTTGGTAAATGATCATGATGGACGAAAGGTATTTTGGGAGGCTTCTTTAGTAGAAATTCATGTAGAAATGGAACTTGACTTATGGAACATTGGTATTCATATGGTTTTCACGTCAAACTCTCCATTTTTTTTATGTGTTCAATGCATTTGCAAATTGAGAAAAAGTATTCAAGAGTCATTCATGCATGTGTTGACCTTTTTCTTCCAAGGACCTACAAAAACCTAGCACTTGCCTACAATAAACATGAGATCATGGAAGGAGAGAGGTGATTTATCTCTATTCATCCAATACTTATGAAAAAAAACAAAAACAAACAATTACTTATAAAACAAATCCAAGGAAAAATGAACAAAGCAAATTCAATTTATACCTGTGGGAGAGTGATGGCCAATTAGACTCACTAGCAGTGTTTTGATCATAAATTATTCGTTTCTCATCCAATTTGAGTGATTAAAAATCCAAATGAAATGAAATTTATATTTATGTGTCCCTTAGAAACATGTTTTAAAAATTCTATGTGATGATATTCCAAATTTTCTTAGTAACAACCCACATGATAAGGTGTTTTTCGAATTCTAGACTAGACTGGCAATCACGGTTTTAGGCATAACTTTTTTGTTTTATAACGGATTGATTTGATTCCAATTGGAGATGAAATTATATTCATGTAGGTATCTCCAATAGAAATAGGTTTTTAATCCAATGAGAATACATGGGTAAAATAGGCCAATGAACAGTTGAGGAAACATAGTTTTAGGAATGTTGATTTGTGATAGGCAGTCGGTATTTTGGTCATAAATTTTGCATATGATATAGGAATAGAGTGATTAAATTTGATTTGTAAACTAGATTCATAGGTGAATATAAAAATGAAGCAGGTTTTCAAGATCTCTCCAATAAGGCATCCAAAAAGTGACTGTCCCAACTCTGCTCCTAAGCTTCCTGCTTGACACCCCGTTAGTATTTTGACCATAAATTTTTTCGTTTGATGCCCAGTATCAAAAAGAAAAATTGTTTTGGAAACTAGATGATGATGCAATTCGGTGATAGGTTGAAACAAATATTCAATATAGTATTTGTTCCCTTGATTTCCCATGTCTGTTACACCATGAAGGTCCTTAGTAAACTAATATTCCTCAATGCATAATAGATTTGTATCTAATGATGTGAAGGATGCTTCAATATTTGGTTCAAATGTCCGAAATTTATTGATATTGTTAACTTGTCGATGATGATAAGAACCTTTACTTCCAAGTCATGGATTTAAAACATGTTCAAGACTTTTGTGGATTTGTTGCAACAGTGCACAATCTTTTTGCAACGGTATAGGTGAGGTGGAATAGGAGGGAAATGTAGGAACCTTTTGCAGTTCAACACTATAATCATACTGTACTAATTTATTATGATTAGGTGGACAGTGGATTGGAAAAACAATTGTGTTGGATACCAATGAGTTTGATGAGAAGATAGATGTAGCTGATGTAGAGGATTGGTTTGTGAGGTTGATATTAAAGGACCAAGTTGTGTTGCAGCATGAGGGAGACTGGCCATGTGATCATAATATAGGCCATTCCAACCTTATGGATACGGTAAGTAAGAGTTAAATTGAGGCCGCAATAGCTTCCATGGTGGAAGAGTATTCAATGATCGAGTATGAGAGTAAGGAAATGGAGGGATAGAGTTTTGAACCATACATGTAGGCCATAGTTTCCATGACTGTTGCAATGAGTTATCTAAAAATACAAGATATCTTTGATATGTTTCTTTCATCCTTGGTAAGGAGGGACAATGATCTGTGGAATGATTCAAGTCAAATATGCCAGAAATTGTGAGACTATCCAAAGGACAATCCATTGCAAGATGTTTCTTCTGGCACCGAGGGAAAACTATTTCTGCAAATTACTCGTGCTTTTCCTTAACCTACATGAAACAAACCAATTGTGAATTTAGTGAACCATTGATATCGGCATTAGAATTTTCAAATAAATTACTGGTTTCAGCTCGTAAAACTCTTGTTTTTGCTGCAGATTTCAAAAATAGAGAGGGAATTTCTTTAGAATTCTTATCGATATTGAAGGTTCCTCTTGAGTACCTTCTACATAACTCACAAATATCATCACTTGGTAACTGAAATACATTACCTACTCCCATCAGATTTAATATTTCTAAATATTTAGCATGGATTCCCTTGAGTAGAAGTGTTTTTAAGGTCTCTTTACCCATTTTTATTTGTTTGGATATTTGAAGATTGTATTGAAAGCGTTCCATGTATTCCTCCAAACTCTCTTCTTCATCTTGTGTCATTTCGAAGATATCTTCATTGACCTTGCAATAACCTTGGTACCTTTTCAAGAATACATGTTTCGTGTCTTCCCAAGTTTGTATACAATTCCCACCAAGGATCACAAACCATCGGAGGGTTGTTCATTTTAGACTAAGGGGAAACACATTCAACTTTTGATCATTAGCACAATATCCATATCCTCTACAAAGTAATTCGAATTGAAATAAAAATACATGAGGGTCTTCATTTTCAAAACTGTGAAAATTTGCTAGAACATGTGGGGGAATGCTTTTTGTTGGTGCCACTCCTCGTGAATATCTCAAGGGAAATTCGAAGGTAAAAAATTCTACATATTTCTTCCCTTTCATATCCTCATTAGATTCTTCATGTGCTATCATGAGTCTCCTTTTTCAAATGTTCCTGTCAACTTGTTAGTGCGATGGGTGGTGCTTACAACACCACTAAGGGGAATGATAAAATTTACACTCCAAAAGTTGAAAATGAAATAAAATGGAATGCAAAGAAAAAAACACACTCAAAGAAAATTCAATAAACTGAAAATTAATCATGCAACCTACATGCCCTACTTTAACAACGCATTGACAAAACAATGTCAAATGTAATTTTCCACTATTGATAACTTCCCCAGCAATGACACCAAAATGTTGGTCAAATTAATTGTCTAATTAAATAAACAACTGAAACTCCTGAAACATAAATTGTCAACCCAGGGAAGTATTTTATTTCAAAGCTATCGTGCAAGATCTATGCAAGCACAATTTCTACATGACATTGTTATCTATTGCTATGAAATCGAAACTCTTTGTAAACTAGAAAACACCTTATTGAAAATAAATAAAACCTCAAACCTATTCATAAAATCATACTCTAAATATAACTTTAAAAAAATCAACTCTTTATGAATAAATATATAATTGCATGAATCTAAAAGAAGTGCTATGTTGGCCAACAATCTATCAAACGAATTAAAAGGAAAACAACTATGATAAATCTAATGAATGAAAGCATACAACTATGATAAATCTAATAAATGAAAGCATGGACTAAATAATACTATACATAATAACACATAATAACACACTTACAATCAATACTATCAGCATGTGCTCAGGGAAGAGGGCCCTTCCTCCATTTAGCAGAGCTAGATCTCCACAATGAAAGTATACACCTCAAGAATTAAGAAACTGCTAGCATGTATTATCAGAATGAAAGTATTACAATATATTCTGGATAAAATTGCTTTCTCTCATCTCCTCTCAACCCCCAATACATCAGAAAAATTACATATTTATACATAAAATTCTCTCAAGAGAATGAGAAGCCGAATCCCCAACTTGGGATCTGTTTCAACAATTTTGCTAATTTGAGAACTGGCCATAAGTGCAAATATGGAAAATACCCTCTCGAAGAACCACCCATATCTCTCAAACTGTAGCTTTGTTTGGATATTCCCTCATGATTGAGTTAATTGAGTCTGTTACACACAAAACCCATGTCCCATATTTTTTATACTCCTCTCCATATGCTTGCAAAGCACGATGCAAATCAATGTGTTCTTATGTGGCATGTGTTTTTTTTTAACACTATTTGATAATGTGTTGGAGAATGCGATGTTGGACTTGACCATGAATTGAAATCACAAATGCACATAATCAATCCTAGGAATGAAACCATGTAGTGAACCTCCATGTGCATGTCATCTAGCATGCCAACTTTGGAGGTTTGAACCATGAGTGATGCTGTTGTTAATATGAAAAATCACTCCACACACCATTATCAGTAAAATTATGCATAATAGTCTTCAATTCATCAAAGATAAAGGAAAATAATCATTACTAACCACTAAAGCATTAATGAAAGTAATATGGTATTTTACGGATAGTTACAACAAATGGATGGAAAATGGAGTGATAAAAGGATAATAATGGGATGTTACAACAATATGTTGGATCATGGATTTGTCCCTATTTTCATCACTTATCGACATCTATTTCATCCATATTCTTCCTATTATTATCTATTTCTCACTCCATTTTTCATCCATTTGTTGTAACTACCCATAAAATACCGTATTACTTCCATTAATGCTTTAGTGGTTAATAATGATTATTTTTCTATGATAGAGTGATGTGTGATAGAATGAATTCTGACAGAATTATATGCAACAAAGTACAAATTATGATAGAGTGAATTAATCATGCATTGCACACATTTAAATAGATGTTAATGAATATTTCAAAATTTTGGCATGGAGGCAAAGTATATCATCCTTTGTGTATTGTTCATGTTCCCTCTTCTAGCTAGACTGATTGGAGGAGATGTCACACATACTTTTCTTTCAACTTATATAGTAACGTTTTTATCCCTATATGGGTATACCTTGGTTGACTAGGTCCAAAGAGAGGGGTGGTGGAAGCATAATTTAGGATTTTGAAGAAGATATAAGTGATATGAGCATTATCTCCAATCTCATCATCCTACAATGCATCTAAAAAAAATTGCCTTCATGGAACCCATTTCCCATAATAAATCATCCATACCAACCTCAATTTTAGTGCCTTCATTGCCAAAATGTGAAGAAATAATGTTACTATAGACATTCATATTTGGTGAATCTAAAAATAGTAGGAATTGAATAGGTGGCTGATCCAACCATTCTTGGTATGATTCCTCTCCAAGTCACGTTCTTTTTGCAATATTCTCCCGATTTGAAATTGTAGTGGGGTGCAATAGAAGATGGTAAACATGCTATCCATCATCAGAACCATAATTTCAAATATATTGAACATTGGATTGATGATATTAGTAAACACAATGCAATTGGTTTGTTCAAGCATTATACCAAGCAATTATTATAGAAGCGTGTGAATTTTTTCCAAAAGTAAATTTCCAACCACAATCATTTTATTAAAAAAAAATCAAACGGAGAAATACATTTACATTAATCCCATTGAAAATAAAATGAAAAAATTAATCAATTATTTTTGTCTTAAGCCCCAAGGGGATGCGAAAAGGTAGTTCCAATGCAATGCATACTTTCTGAGAATTTGGTGGTCTATTAAAGTTGTACTTTATTAACAACTCGATCCTAAAATACAAACTATGCATTGCATGCACAAAAACATATATGTATTCTTTATTTTTCATAAAGAAATCATGGTCATTGGAATGTTCCTCAAATGAACAATTTGTAGAAAATAAATAGCACCTAGAACTATTTATGCACCCTGCAATATGCCCAGGAGTGCATGGATGACCATCAATATGAGAAAACTTCTTCCTATTAAAGTTTCCAAAAGTATAACTATTCATGCACATACTACACATGGAAATACTATGTTTGTATTTAACAATATTCAAGCAATCAAATCAAGAATAAAGAATACTTCTAAATGGGATAAATACCACTAACTATTTGAGAGGAACAAGTACATTTGAAAGGATACAAAAAAACAATATTTGCATCATATATATTAGACTTGGAAATCATAAAATTATTACCAAAAGAAAATAGTTTTGTTTCAACATTGGGTATAGGTAGAGAAGACAATCAACGGTTCCATACAAAGTGTTGTTGTAACAAGTTTGGTATTTACTTTCCAAATGCATAGGAATATATAGTCATCACTACCCTCCAACAACTGGATCAATCTTGGTGTGTATTTGGACATCTTTTCTCCCAACTCATACAAATTATTAATGATATCGTAGTAGATATGTTTCAAAATATAGTCAATTTGAGGCCTAAAATGGACCTCAGAAGAAAACGAGCCATTGATGAGTAATAATTCAAGAACCAATAGAATTTCAAGAAGTTGGGTCAGTTGTTATCATTGAGTTATACATATAGAATTCGATAATGCTTACGTGTCATATTTTGGTTTGGAAATAGCTAACTCGATATATACCTCATCTTGGTTAAGATATCAATATGGTATGATAAATATTATTAAAATACTAACTATAAAATATTTTATATTGTCACCACTTCCAACTATTATAAAAGTAAATCTTATTTTAATTAAAATTATAATAAAATTCTAACGAAATACAAAAAACATGTTTATATCATTAATTATTTAAATAAATAATAATTGCAACAAATTATTCATACATATAAAACAATAACACCTTATTGTGTGCAAGATTATGGATTTTCATGATGTAGAAATTTAGAAGTGACCGACTTGTTTCGGGTGGAACCTAAACCAATCATGAGGATCATTCAAATCTATGGCACAATAGAAAAGAAGAGGGAAATAGAGTATATATAGAAAATTAAAAACTATTTGTTAATTATAAAATATTATAGTTAAAAATGTTTTGGGATATAGTTGAGAAAAATAAGGTTGAAAAAGTAATAGTTTTAGTTTAAAATATAGTTAGATATAGAAGAAAAATATAAAATAAAAATATATAAGAATAATTGAAAATAAAGGGAAAATTGAAAGTGGATTAAAAAGGGGGAATTAAGGGTTTGACTTAATGAAATAAATCTTAGAAAACTAAAATGGGGTGGGGGTTAATTGAGAGAAAATATAAAGGTAAGCATTCATAACATATAAATTAATACATAAATAAAAATAAGAATAAAAATAATAAAAACAACAAAAAACTAGGGTGAAAAAGTAAGAAATAAAGAGTAGTGAATAAATGAGTAAGGTATCAATGGCGAGTAAGTTGATGGATCAGAGGTCTCCAAGACTGACTTAATTTATAGCCATCTTCTTGATTAAAGTTCTTACAACATTTTTCAATTTCATGGCTTCTCTAATGTGTCTTCATGAAGAATGAGAAGTGGAGGCAAGGATTTTAGTTTCATCGAAGCAAATGTGATGTTTAGACTTAAAAGAGTGTTGAAAAATTGCATATTTGTTAACTCGATTATGATTGATATTAGCAATGTGTTCTTTGAGATTACTTTGAATGTATCTATTGGTTTCTCCAATGTAGCTTTTCCCTCATGAACAAGGAATTTGGTAGAGGCCCTCCGATAATAAGGGGTTGGATTTATCTTTAGCACTCATAAATAATTGTTTAAGGGTCTTATGCAGTTTAAATATGTTTTGCATGCTATTTTTATTTAAAAGTTTAGAAATGCAATGTGTGATTCCATGAATATAGGGAAAAGAGAGAAATAAAAATGGTGGTGGGGAGGATTTGGGGGGTTTGGAATTGGGATGTGGGACTTCTTGAAAATTTTTGTTAATGAGGTATCTAGAGTACCCATTAGTTATGAGGGATTTAGTAAGGTGCACTCTTTCTTGATTAAGATGTCGGGTGTTAGAGATTCGAACTACTCTGGTGATCAAAGTTTTGAGGACAAGATATTGTTTAGAAGGGTGGTGATGGGAGTGGGAGTGGATGTAGAAATCGATGTGGGCATTTTTCCGATACACTTGATAAGAGAGAGATCCACCTTGTTGTCAGGTGAACTAGAAATAAATAAAGGGAATGGAGTCATCATGTTGGATTTCCATGGTAACATTATGTGAGGTGAAATTCTATTTAAGTGATTGTGAAAATTGTCAAGCGAGGTGCATCCTATTATAATCAATCAGATTGCAAGGTTACCAATGATACATATACATATTCATATAAAAATGATAGAAAAAGAGACAAGGAATGGTAGAAAGAATAACAATATCTTATATTATTCAAGAACACATTTGGGTTCATACCTAAAATCGAACCAAGTATTTATCCAACTCTACAACCTATATATATGATTTACAATCAGTTACATAACTACTCGTCGATTCAACTAACCCACACGATATTTGAGGTTGACCTAATCTATTGTTTACAATTAGTCGACTAAAGGATCTAGTTGGCTTAGCCGACTTAGGCTCCTCCAACATCTCCCCCACATCAAAATATTTCTTCCTCCTGAAGAAATAGGGAGATGACAATATCTATATAAGTAGATATGATCTTGTATTTCTCTTTCACCGTGGACTGTGTTGAATGATGGAAACTTGTTGCTAAACACATGCTTCGATAATTTCCTCAACAGATACCGATAATTTATGTTGAAATGATTCACAAGCATGGAGGGAGTTTTGGATGTCTATAGTCAAATTAGTAAAGATCGACAAGTTCTCCATCTTTTGATGCATATCTAAGTCTAGAATGTTGGTCATCTCGTTCTCTAAGAGTTTTATCTTTTCCTTGGCAGTGGAAAGAATTTGTTGTAGCTGTGGCCTGATTATGTCGATGATAGCTAAACTTGCTCGTGTTTTTCTTATCCACTGGTGTTCCTACCTTTCTAGTTTTTCTAATTTACTATTTTCCAGAATGATTTGATCATCAAGGGTTTGTTCCATTGCTTCACTAGAATATGGGTGTCATTTTTGTAGTGAATTGATGAGTTCATGGGTCTTTTTCATTTTTCCAAATACTTGACCATAGTAAGTGTACCAGTTTCACAAGAATTCTGTCGTGACAACAGATTCTACAACATACTACGTCAACCGTTGGTGGGATTTGATAAATGTTGTAAACTAGTTTCTAAGTAAAACAATGGTTTCTTCAGCCTATTCTTGTCATTTGTCTTTCAATTGTTCCTGAAATGTCAACATAACTCCTTCAAAAAGTAGATATGCTTTATCAAGAGGTTTATTTGAATCGGTCCCTCCTGGAATTGGAATAAACTATCGTGCTAAGATCTCACACTTAGCTAAGAACTCATTATGATCTGTTTTCAATTTTTTATTTGTTATGTGGTCTGCATTCTTCTGTGCTTATACTATGTGTTAATTGCATCCACTAATAAATCCAACTCTTCATCTTAGGATTTTTTAGGATTATTTGCAACTATTGAACCTAGTTGAGTGAGATGAACTAATGAAGTTGTTTGTTGTTGTTGTTGTCATTGTTGTTCTTTTTACTGTTTTTCTTCTCTTTCTTTTGTTTTCTTCTCTGTTGTTCCTTTTCTTTGTTATTTCTCTCGGTCTCATTTTTTCATTTTGACAGGATTTCTACTGTTGTTGTTCGCATATGTTTAGTAGTTGTAGTAGTAGTAATGGTACTAGGGTGGTTTGTGTGAGTAATTAAAGGGGAGTTGATAGGTGGTAGTGGTGGAAGGGGTGTGATAGGTGAAGGATGGAGTAATGGTTGATCCAAAGCAGAGGGAAATATAGTCGATATGGAATTCGTTGGAAATAGGGTGTCGACAAGTTCATTCATTTCGACAAGTTCGCCAGAGTCAAATTTTGACAAGTTCTCCGGAGTCTGTAGGTTCGACCATTTCATTGGTGGGGTTATTAATGAAGCGTTCAATAAGTGATGTGGTAGGGAATTCAATAGCTTGGGAGATGAATGAGGAAGTCTGTTATGCCACAATGTTGATGATTAAATAAATATTTATTTGTATATTAGTCTTGGTATACCAAATACCTTGTTTTTCTGAAATGGAGGAGTGTGTACGGTCAGGTGTTTGGAGGACGAATGCACTGTTCTATGGAGTTTTCATGGCTAAAATTGGATTTTTTACTATCATCTTTTGTAATTCAGAAAGGAGGGAGGGTAACTGGTTGATAAATTTTTGGAGTTTTTTATCATTTTGAATACTCGTTTTGAGTGGTGTTGATAGTGACTATAGGAATGGATGAGTTAGGGAGAGGGTTGTGGTGGTTGTTAAAGTTTCTTTGAATTCTTCTTTGACATCTAGGGTCGAAGATGGAGGTGGTGTAGTATTGGTGAGATCAACAGAGGTTGTTTTATTAATATTATCCTTATTCCGAGTTGTGTTTGGTCGGTATTTTTGTTGTTCCTCCTCTATGATAAACTTACTAAATTGTTCCTCGACTGGGATTTTGTTTCTCGCTACATCTTGCAAGATCTGAGTCGCACTATCAATTAACTATATATTTTCATCTTCATTTGGCTCTTGAATAATTAGTTTGTGCTTCCCCTTTCCTTTTACTGTGCTCTCCCTACTCTGTCAGGCTTTAAACAGTTCATCAGTGACTCAACGTATGTTTTCTTTGGTAAGGGCATATTCTGGAGGAGGAGTATTAGATTGGGTACTTTCATCAATTTGATCTGCTTGTTCCTATGGTTGTTGTGTAGTTGATAGTGCAATACCCATTGGATTGATGTCAGCAGTGTTGTCAGGGTTGAGAGTAAATGTGTTGAGACAAATGCGTATCTCATAATCCTCTTATTTTCCCGCATCAGTTAAAGGTTCGAGCATTGGATGATCGACTCCTCTTGCTATGGGTGGTATATCTAGTTTTGTATTGGATTTCCAAATAATTTCAGTGAATATTTCCTCAATCGAAGAGTAAAAGTCGAGTTCTCTGGTTGTTCCCCCAGCACCTTATAAGTACCAAACTAACGTGTGGTCCAACTTGATATGTATGTGTGATGTTAGCGATAAACTTCGTTATATATTCTAAGGTACTCATCATTGAGAAATTTTTATTTTCAATGCTTGAAACCATGTATCCAACCATATTTTCATTGTCGTTGCTCTCAGTCGGCAACCCTTCGGGGTGAAGGATTTTAAGTTCCACATGGATGAGCGAGTCAGTGTACTAAAATCCTTATCTCCAACTGGTCAGAGGTGGTACATAGATATCCATATTATCAGTGAGGGAATCCAGATCTGGGCACATTCCTCTTGGAATTTTACATAGATATGCTTGATTATCTCAGGTAGGTGGTGATCGCAACGGTATAAATTTCCCATGTCCTCCACATTCTGTACTATGTCAAGCATGTCGAGCTTGAGTTTGAAACCTATTATCGTGCTTTTCAGAGCCATGGATATAATTTTTGTAGATATCGTTGGTGTTTTGTAGATGATTTGATTTATTACTAGTCCTCTTGAGTGTTTTCTTGCTAGTTTACCTGTTAGTTCTTCGAATATAAATTGGTTTAAGCGAGTTGGTACAGGTTATACCTTTTTTTATAATACGATAATATTGGATATTAGATACCCATTAATTTTGATAGGTGTGTCGAGGTAGAATTTTCCCGTATGATATTTGTTGACTATGAATTGTGCAATAATCACTTTTGTTCCTACAAAACTATCCATTAATGGTGCATTCATATAACCAAAGATTGTATTGGCGAGTAATTTATGAGCTTCCTCTCTTAATTTTCCATGTGATTCAGTTCCCCAATCCTTTATTTTCTTCCAAACTCTCTTCCATTGTTGTTCAACCACTTTGGAATTATGAATGTTGTGTAATTGGGTCTGTAGTGGAGTGATGGCTTTTTCTAACTATTTGAGATTTTTTCCATGGACCTGATATTTGCAGTCAACTTCTTTCGTGCCATTGAGTCAGTCAGTTTCTCTGTTTCAAAGGGGGTTAAAATGTGCTCTGGAGTTCAGTTTCTCTGTTGGTCAAGCTCTTCACATAATGAAATCCAAGTTTCTTATAATGTGGTATTTATAGCGGGATTGTATGGAGCGACAGAAGAAATAGTGGACAGTAGTATGATTGGTGGTATTAATGGAAGAATTAACTATAAAGAATAGGTTGTATGTGTTTCTTTCGAGGCATTCCAACTTTTATTCTCTAGGTGGCAGTGGTCATGATGGCTTGATTGGACCATTTTTTCTTCTTTATTTCGTTGGGCTTCCTGATCATGATGGTGTCAGTGATGTCAAGGTGATCAATTTTCTTCATATTTATTTTGTACATGTCGATGACTGTATCTCCCACTCTGTGTTTTACCGCTTCCTACTTCAGCCTTGTCGAAATTTTGGAACTAGGGTCTTTTCATATTGATTCTTTTCTTTGACATTTTGTTGTGTTTGTTTCAGGTTTTCATAGTTTCTTTTCAACTTCTTGTAGTTACACAACGGTTTTTTCTTTAAGTTTTATATCGTTTTAGTAGGGCACCATTAACCAATTTTTGAAATACATTTCCTTGTAGTGTTTTTAGTCAGACTCATCTGTTTGATCTCTTCTACAATATATGAACCCATCCATTCGGCGTGTAGTTTCTTAGGTTTGAATTTTAATCGATTGTAATATAGTAATGCAAGGTCTCCAACTGACAAGTTCTTGTTTCAGATATTTTGGTTGTGCCAAGATTTTTGTTGCTTTTTTTGGATTACTTTGTTAATGCTTTGGTTAGTGTTTTGTTTAAAGATTCAATTGCACCATTGGCTTGAGGGTAATATGCTATACATTTCTTGTGCTCGATCGTGAACTGTTTTGTCAAAGTTGTGATTGTTTTGCTTACAAAATGTGACCCTTGATCATTGATCAAGGTCAATGGACATCCAAATCGTGCGACGTTGTTCTCGTATATAAATTTTTCGGTTATTTCACTTTAGCATGACTCGACTAGCTCTGCTTATGCCCATGTGGTGACATATTCGACTAATGTGATAATATATCGTGCTCATATTCTTTTAGCTAGTATCGAAAATGGTACTATGAAATTGATAGCCCAAATTTCAAATGTTAAGCTTGGATTTACTAATATTAAAAAAAAAAATTGTTTGGTAGAGGCTGACCTACTCATTGGCAGCAGTAAAATTTGTTCACGAATTTTTGACAATCTAAACTGTTGGTTTTTTTTGGCTGTCGTATCAGCCTAATTATTTCCTCCAACTGGGCCATAGTGTGCTTAATTGATTATACTTTCTCTTTTGTTGTTGATAACTTCCCCAACAACGACGCCAAAATGTTGGTTGAATTAATTGTCTAATTAAATAAACAACTGAAACTCCCAAAACATAAATTGTCAACCCAGGGAAGTCTTTTATTTCAAAGCTATCGTGCAAGGTCTATGCAAGCACAATTTCTATGTGACATTGTTATCTATTGCTATGAAATTGAAACTCTTTGTAAACTAGAAAACACCTTCTTGAAAATAAATAAAACATCAAACCTATTCATAAAATCATACTCTAAATCTAACTTAAAAAAATCAACTCTTTATGAATAAATATATAATTGCATGAATCTAAAAGAAGTGCTATGTTGGCCAACGATCTATCAAACAAATTAAAAGGAAAACAACTATGATAAATCTAATGAATGAAAGCATACAACTATGATAAATATAATGAATGAAAGCATGGACTAAATAATTAGAAAATATACATAATAACACACTTACAATAAAGACTATTAGCATGTGCACAAGGAAGAGGGCCCTTCCTCCATTTAGTAGAGTTGGATTTCCACAATGAAGGTATACACCTCGAGAATTAAGAAACTGCCAGCATGTATTATTAGAATGAAAGTATTACAATATAGTTTGGATAAAATTCTACATCATAAAATTTATTTCTCTCATCTCCTCTCAACCCCCAATACATCCGAAAAATTACATATTTATACATAAAATTCTCTCAAGAGAATGAGAAACCGAATTCCAAACTTGGGATCTGTTTCAACAATTTTGCTAATTTGAGAACTGTCCATAACTGCAAATATGGAAAATACCCTCTCAAAGAACCACCCATATCTCTCAAACTATAGCTTTGTTTGGCGATTTCCTCATCATTGAGTTAATTGAGTTTGTTACACGCAAAACCCATGCCCCATATTTTTTATACTCCTCTCCATATGCCCGCAAAGCACGATGGAAATCAATGTGTTCTTATCTAGAATGTGTTTTTTGTTAACATTGTTTGATCATGTGCTGGAGGATGCCATGTTGGACTTGACCATGAATTGAAATCACAAATACACATAATCAATCCTAGGAATGTAACCATGTAGTGAACTTCCATGTGGATGTCATCTAGCATGCCAACTTTGGAGGTTTGAACCATGAGTGATGTTGCTGTTAATATGGAAAATCACTCCACACACCATTATCAGTAAAATTATGCATAATAGTCTTCAATTCATCAAAGATAAAGGAAAATAATCATTATTAACCACTAAAGCATTAATGGAAGTAATATGGTATTTTATGGGTAGTTACAACAAATGGATGGAAAATGGAGTGATAAATGGATAATAACAGGTTGTTACAACAATATGTTGGATCACGGATTTGTCCCTATTTTCATCACTTATAGACATCTATTTCATCAATATTATTCCTATTATTATCTATTTCTCACTCCATTTTCCATCCATTTGTTGTCACTACCCATAAAATACCATATTACTTCCATTGATGCTTTAGTGGTTAAAAAAGATTATTTTTCTATGATAGAGTGATGTGTGATAGAATGAATTCTAATAGAATGATATGCAACAAAGTACAAATTATGATAGAGTGAATTAATCATGCATTGCACACATTTAAATAGATGTTAATGAATATTTCAAAATTTTGGCATGGAGGAAATGTATAGCATCCTTGTGTATTGTTCATGTTCCCTCTACTAGCTAGACTGATTGGAGGAGATGTGACACATACTTTTCTTCCAACTAATATAGTAAATTTTTTATCCCTATATGGGTACGTCTTGTTTAACTAGGTCCAAAGAGAGGGGTGGTCGAAGCATAATTTAGGATTTTGAAGAAGATATAAGTGATATGAGCATTACGTCCTATCTCATCATCCTGCAATGCATCTAACAACATTGCCTCCATGGAACCCATTTCCATTAAGAAATCATCCATACCAACCTCAATTTCAGTGCCTTCATTGCCAAAATGTGAAGAAATAATGTTAATATAGACATTCACATTTGGTGAATCTAAAAATAGTGGGAATTGAATAGGTGGTTGATCCAACCATTCTTGGTATGATTCCTCTCCAAGTCACGTTCTTTTTGCAATATTCTCCCGATTTGAAATTGTAGTCGGGTGCAATAGAAGATGGTAAACATGCTATCCATCATCAGAATCATAATTTCAAATATATTGAACATTGGATCGATGATATTAGTAAACACAATGCAATTGGTTTGTTCAAGCATTATACCAAGCAATTATTATAGAAGCATGTGAATTTTTTCCAAAAGTAAATTTCCAACCACAAGCATTTTATTAAAAAAAAATGAAATCGAGAAATACATTTACATTAATCCCATTGAAAATAAAATAATCAAATATTTTTGTCTTAAGCCCCAAGGGGATGTGAAAAGGTATTTCCAATGCAATGCATACTTTTTGGGAATTTGGTGGTCTATAAAGGTGTAGTTTATTAAAAAATCGTCACTAAGATACAAACTATGTATTGCATGCCCAAAAATATATATGTATTCTTTATTTTTCATAAAGAAATCATGGTCATTGGAATGTTCCTCAAATGAACAATTTGTAGAAAATAAATAGCACCTAGAACTATTTATGCACCCTGCAATATGCCCAGGAGTGCATGGATGACCATCAATATGAGAAAACTTCTTCCTATTAAAGTTTCCAAAAGTATAACTATTCATGCACATACTACACATGGAAATACTATGTTTGTATTTAACAATATTCAATTAATCAGATCAAGATTAAAGAATACTTCTAAATGGGATAAATGCCACTAACTATTTGAGAGGAACAAGTACATTTGAAAGGATACAAAAAAACAATATTTGCATCATATATATTAGACTTGGAAATCATAAAATTATTACCAAAAGAAAATAGTTTCGTTTCAACATTGGGTATAGGTAGAGAAGACAATCAACAGTTCCATACAAAGTGTTGTTGTAACAAGTTTGGTAATTTTTTTCCAAATGCATAGGAATAGATAGTCATCACTACCCTCCAACAACTGGATCAATCTTGGTGTGTATTTGGACATCTTTTCTCTCAACTCATACAATTTTTTAATGATTTTCTAGTAGAGATGTTTCAAAATATCGTCAATTTGAGGCCTAAAATGGGCCTCAGAAGAAAAGGAGCCATTGATGAGTAATAATTCAATAACCAATAGAATTTCAAGAAATTGGGTCAACTGTTATCATTGAGTTATACATCTAGAAGTCAATAATGCTTACATGTCATATTTTGGTTTGGAAATAGCTAACTCAATATATACCTCATCTTGGTTAAGATATCAACACAGTATGATAAATATTATTAAAATATTAACTATATAATATTTTATATTGTCACCACTTCCAACTATTATAAAAGTAAATATTATTTTAATTCAAATCATACTTTTAGAAGGACAAACTGCTCTGGTGATCAAAGTTTTGAGGACAAGATATTTTTTAGAAGGGTGGTGATGGGAGTGGGAGTGGAGGTAGAAATCGCTATGGGTATTTTTCCGATACACTTGATAAGAGAGAGATCCACCTTGTTGTCGGGTGAACTAGAAATAAAGAAAGGGAATGGATTCATCATGTTGGATTTCCATGGTAACATTATGTGAGGTGAAATTCTATTTAAGTGATTGTGAAAGTTGTCAAGTGAGGTGCATCCTGTTATATTCAATCAGATTGCAAGGTTACCAATGATACATATACAGATTCATATAACAATGATAGAAAAAGAGACAAGGAATGGTAGACAAAATAACAATATCTTATATTATTCAATAACACATGTGGGTTCATACTTAAAACCGAACCAAGTATTTATCCAACTCTACAACCTATATATATGATTTATAATCAGTTACATAACTACTTGTCGATTCAACTAACCCACACGATATTTGAGGTTGACCTAATCTATTGTTTACAATTAGTCGACTAAAGGATCTAGTTGGCTTAGCCGACTTAGGCTCCTCCAACATCTCCCCCACATCAAAATCTTTCTTCCTCCTGAAGAAATAGGGAGATGACAATATCTATCTAACTAGATATGATCTTGTATTTCTCTTTCACCGTGGACTATGTTAAATGATGAAAACTTGTTGCTAAACACATGCGTCGATAATTTCCTCAACAGATACCGATAATTTATGTTGAAATGCTTCACAAGCATGGAGGGAGTTTTGGATGTCTATAGCCAAATTAGTAAGGATTGACAAGTTCTCCATCTTTTTGTGCATATTCAAGTCTAGAATGTTTGTCATGTCGTTGTCCAAGAGTTTTATCTTTTCCTCAGCGGTGGAAAGAATTTGTTGTAGTTGTGGCCTGATTATGTCGATGATGGCTAAACTTGCTAGTGTTTGGCTTATCCAGTAGTGTTCTTGCCTTTCTAGTTTTTCCAATTTACTATTTTCCAGAATGATTTGATCATCAAGGGTTTGTGCCATTGCTTCACTGGAATATGGGTGTCATTTTTGTAGTGAACTGAAGAGTTCATAAGTCTTTTTCATTTTTTCAAATACTTGACCATAGTAAGTGTACAAGTTTCACAAGAATTCTGTCGTGACAACAGATTCTACAACATACTATATCAACCATTGGTGGGATTCAATAAATGTTGTAAACTGGTTTCTAAGTAAAACAATGGTTTCGTCAGCCTATTCTTGTCATCTTTCTTTCAATTGTTCCTGAAATGTCAACATAACTCCTTCAAAAAGTAGATATGCTTTATCAAGAGGTTTATTTGAATCGGTCCCTCCTGGAATTGGAATAAACTATCATGCTAAGATCTCACACTTAGCTAAGAACTCATTATGATCTGTTTTCAATTTCTTTATTTGTTATGTGGTCTGCATTCTTCTGTGTTTATACTATGTATTAATTGCATCCACTAATACGTCAAACTCTTCATCTTTGGATATTTTATGATTATTTGCAACTAATGAACCTAGTTGAGTGAGATGAACTAACAAAGTTGTTTGTTGTTGTTGTTGTCATTGTTGTTCTTTTTACTGTTTTTCTTCTCTGTTGTTCCTTCTCTTTGTTCTTTCTCTTGGTCTCATTTTTTTGTTCTGACGGGATTTATAATGTTGTTGTTTGCATATGTTTAGTAGTTGTAGTAGTAGTAATGGTACTAGGGTGGTTTGTGTGAGTAATGAAAGGGGAGTTGATAGGTGGTAGTGGTGGAAGGGGTGTGATAGGTGAAGGATGGAGTAATGGTTGATCCAAAGTAGAGGGAAATATAGTCGGTATGGAAGTCGTTGGAAATAGGGTGTCAACATGTTCACTCATTTCAAAAAGTTCACCAGAGTCAAATTTTTGACAAGTTCTCCAGAGTCGGTAGGTTCGACCATTTCGTTGGTGGGGTTATTAATGAAGGGTTCAATAAGTGGTGTGGTAGGGCATTCAACAGCTTGGGGGACGAATGAGGAAGTCTGTTATGCCACAATGTTGATGATTAAATAAATATTTATTTGTCGAATAGTCTTGGTATACCAAATAACTTGTGCTTCTGAAATGGAGGAGTGTGTATGGTCGGGTGTTTGGGGTACGAATGCACTATTCTATGGAGTTTTCATGGCTAAAGCTGGCCTTTTTACCATCATCTTCTGCAATTTAGAAAGGAGGGAGGGTAACTGGTTGATAAATTTTTGGATTTTATTATTATTTTGAATACCCATTTTGAGCGGTGTTGATAGTGACTATAGCTATGGATGAGTTAGGGAGAGGGTTGTGGTGGTTGCCAAAGTTTGTTTGAATTCGTCTTCAACATCTAGGGTCAAAGATGGAGGTGGTGTAGTATTGGTAAGATCAAAAGAAGTTGTTGTATTAATATTATCCTTATTCGGAGTTGTGTTTGGTCGTTATTTTTGTTGTTCCTCTATGATAAACTTACTAAGTTGTTCCTCGACTAGGATTTTGTTTCTCGTTGCATCTTTCAGGATCTAAGATGCACTATCAAATAACTATACATTTTCATCTTCATTTGGCTCTTAAAAAATTAGTTTGTGCTTCCCCTTTCATTTTATTGTGCTCTTCCTACTCTATCAGGATTTAAATAGTTCGTCAACGACTCGATATATGTTTTCTTTGGTAAGGGCATATTTTGGAGGAGGAGTATTAGATTGGGTACTTTCATCAATTTGATATGCTTGTTCCTATGGTTTTTATTTAGCTCATAGTGCAATCCCCAGTAGATTGATGTCAGCAGTGTTGTCACGGTCGAGAGTAAATGTGTTGAGATAAATGTGTATTTCATAGTCCTCTTATTTTCCTGCAGATTCAGTTAAAGGTTCGATCATTGGTTGATCAACTCCTCTTGCTATTGGTGGTATATCTAGTTCTGTATTGGATTTCCAAATAAGTTCAGTGAATATTTCCTCAATCGAAGAGTAAAAGTCAATTTCTCTGGTTGTTCCCCCAGCACCTTATAAGTACCAAACTAACATGTGGTCCAACTCGATATGTATGTGTGATGTTAGCGATAAACTTCGTCAAATATTTTGAGGTACTCACCATTGGAATTTTTTTATTTTCAATGCTTGAAACCATGTATCCAACCATATTTTCATTGTCGTTGCTCTCAATCGGCAACCCTTCAGGGTGAAGGATTTTAAGTTCCACATGGATGAGCGAGTCAGTGTAGTGAAAGTCTTATCTCCAAGTGGTTGGATGTGGTACATAGATATCCATATTATCAGTGATGGAAACTAGATCTAGGAACATTCCTCTTGGAATTTTACATAGATATGCTTGATTATCTCAGGTAGGTGGTGAACGCAATGGTATAAATTTCCTGTGTCCTCCACATTCTGTACTATGTCAAGCATGTCGAGATTGAGTTTGAAACCTCTTCTCGTGCTTTTCAAAGCCATGGATATAATTTTTGCAGATATCTTTGGTGTTTTGTAGATGATTTGATTGATTACTAGTCCTCTTGAGTGTTTTCTTGTTGGTTTACCTATTAGTTCTTCGAATATAAATTGGTTTAAGCGAGTCGGTATAGGTTATACCTTGTTTAATAATACAATAATATTGGATATTAGATACCCACTAATTTTGATAGTTGTGTCGAGGTAGAATTTTCCCGTATGATATTTGTTGACTATGAATTGTGCAATAATCACTTTTGTTCATACTAAACTATCGTTTAATGGTGCATTCATATAACCAAGGATTGTACTGGCGAGTAATTTCTAAGCTTCCTCTCTTCATTTTCCATGTGATTCAGTTCCCCAATCCTTTATTTCCTTCCAAACTCTCTTCCAGTGTTGTTCAACCACTTTGGAATTATGAATGTTGTGTAATTAGGTCTGTAGTGGAGTGATGTATTTTTCTAACTGTTTGAGTTTTTTTTCCATGCACCTGATATTTGCAGTCAACTTCTTTGGTGCCATTGAGTCAGTCGGTTTCTCGGGTTCAAAGGGGGTTAAAATGTGCTCTGGAGTTCAGTTTCTCTATTGCTCAAGCTCTTCACATAATGAAATCCAAGTTTCTTATAATGTTGTATTTATAGCGGGATTGTTTGGAGCGACAAGAAGACATAGTGGACGGTAGTATTATTGGTGGTATTAATGGAAGATTTAACTGTAAAGAACAGGTTGTCTATGTTTCTTTCAAGGCATTCCAACTTTTATGCTCTAGGTGACAGTGGTCATGATGGCTTGATTGGACCATTTTTTCTTCTTTATTTCGATGGGCTTCCTAATCATGATGGTGTCAGTGATGTCGAGGTGATCAGTTTTCTTCATATTTATTTTGTACATGTCGATTACTGTATCTCCCACTCTGTGTTTTACCACTTCCTACTTCAGCCTTGTTGAAATTTTGGAACTAGGGTCTTGTCATATTGATTCTTTTCTTTGAAATTTTCTTGTTTTTGTTTTAGGTTTTCATAGGTTTTTTTCAACTCCTTGTAGTTACACAATGGTTTTTTTTTTAAGTTTTATATCATTTTAGTAAAGCCCCATTAACCAATTTTTGAAATACATTTCCTTGTAGTGTTTTTAGTCGGACTCATCTGTTTGATCTCTTCTACAATATATGAACCCATCCATTCAGCGTGTAGTTTCTTAGGTTTTCATTTTAATCGATTGTAATATAGTAATGCAAGGTCTCCAACTGACAAGTTCTTGTTTTAGATATTTTGGTTGTGCCAAAATTTTCGTTGCTTTTTTTGGATTTCTTTGTTAATCCTTTGGTTAATGTTTTGTTTAAATATTCAATTGCACCATTGGCTTGAGGGTAATATGCTATACTTTTCCTGTGCTCGATCGTGAATTGTTTTGTCAAAGTTGTGATTGTTTTGCTTACAAAATGTGACCCTTAATCATTGATCAAAGTTAGTGGACATCCAAATCGTGTGAAGTTGTTCTTGTATATAAATTGGTCGGTTATTTCACTTTAGCATGACTCAACTAGGTCTGCTTATGCCCATTTGGTGACATATTCGACTGATGTGATAATATATTGTGCTCCTATTCGTTTAGCCAGTATTGAAAATGGTACTATGAAACTGATTTCCCAAATTTCAAATGTTAAGCTTGGATTTGCTGATATTAAAAGAATTTTTTTGTTTGGTAGAGGCCGACCTACTCATTGGCAGCGGTAAAATTTGTTCACGAATTTTCGACAATCTAAACTGTTGGTTTTTTTTGGCTGTCATATCAGCCTAAAAAATTCCTCCAACTGGGCCATTGTGTGCTTAATTGATTATACTTTCTCTTTTTTTGTTGAGAACACATCAGCGTAAAACATCGTCTAATCCAAGTTTATACATAAATTCGTTTACTATGGTGTAAGGTGTAGAATTCATCGCTGGGATCTTCTTTTTCTTATCACTCATCCCTTTTGGTGCTTGGCCTTCTTTTAGGAATTGAGCAATTTCTGCTAAGTCGAAAGATACATCCTCGATTCGAAAAAAATGAGAATCTGGTAGGTCATCATCAATTGCAGTCGGTTCCTCACCTATTTCAATTCTCGACAAATGGTCGGGTCCAAAATTTGCTTTACCTAGTCGAACTACGACTTGAAACTAAAATTCTTTAAACAATAGCAACTATCGACAAATTATTCCATGATGTAACGGTTTATTTACTAAATAATTCAATGCATGATGATTTGTGTAGAAGACAAATGGGTTAGCGAGTAAATAATTTTGGTATTTTTGAAGTAGGGAACCATTCTAAGTGCTTCTCTTTTGGTTGTTGAGTAATTCATCTCAGCTTTGTTTAATTTTCTACTACTGTATGTTTTTGCATGATCCATTCCATCATCAGTAGGTTGAGTTAGGATTTCTCTCATTGTTATTCCAGAGGCATCGACATGTACATGAAATTTTATTGACCAATTTGGAAATCGTAGTATGGGCGCTTGAACTATTTTTTACTTTAAGATGTCAAATAATTCAGCGCATTCCTTGTTCCACTCATATTCCTTATTTTATTTTTGTAGTTCTTCTAGTTGGTAAGTCATGCCAAAATAATGTTGGAAGAATTTTCTGTAATATCCAGTATGTCCAATTAAGGCTATAACTTGTGTAGGATTTACTGGTGGTTTTAGGTCGAGAGTAATTTTAATTTTTGTATACTCTACTTTAATGACTTCCTTGAATACTATATGTCCTAATAGAATTCCTATTGTTGTTCCAAAGATACACTTTTTGATATTGAGAGATAATTAGATTTGTAGGCATCTTTACAACATAAGTATTAGCCATATACAATGGTTTTTCAGCATAGAGTAGATTGTCCAATCGTCAAATATACAACCATTGTAGATATATTCCTAAAATTCTTTAACGACAATTCTCGAGAATACAACTGAGGCATTTTTCAATCTGAAAGGAATGACTTTGTATGCAAATGATCCAAATTCACATACAAAGGTCGTCTTCTTTTAATATTCTTTGGAAATGGGTACTTGGTTATATCCTGAAAATCCATTTGTAAATGAATAACACTCATGGCTTGAAACCTCATTAAGAATTTCATCTACAAACGGAGTAAAAAATGGGTCCATAAGGGTTACTTAGTTAAGTTCGTGAAATTCAACACATATCTTGATTCGTGTCGAGTCATGTTCCTTCGGTTGAACCACCATTGGAATTGCCCATCCTGACTAATCGATAGGATAGATGATTTCGACTGTGAGCATGCCATCGATTTATTTATTTAATATTTCTTTGTATTTGTACGTGAGTTTATATGGTCTTTTCTTTATTGGTTTTTCCTCGGGTTTTATATAGATTTTCATTTCACCCATTTCTTGAAGAAGTTATTTTAGATCTTTATAGTCCCGATCAAAAAAATCCTAAAATTATTTTAATAAGTTGATGATTTCTGTCATTTTTTCTTCATTCTAGTAGTTGCCAATATTTGCAATTTTAGGCCTGTCATCATTGGTTATATCGACTTATTTTACCTTAACTTTTGCGTCCATCTAATATGGAACTTTAATTTCATTAATCTGTCGACTACCTTCTTTGAACTGTGAAAATGATGGCGAAAATTCTTTTGTTTTTAATCTTTCAGGGTCTTCTTTTTCTGATGGCTGAATTTTAAATACTGTTCGAATTGGTTTTGATGTTTCTGGATGGTTGGTTTTCCATGTGAAATGTTTTCCTTTTGTATTTTTTCGTTTCTAGTTGAAGCCTTGTCGAATGTTGAATTTCAATTAAGCGGATATTCTGACATGTAGAATTTCATTGGCTAGATCAATTTTCATCTACTATTTTGTTGTCAATAGGTTGTAACAAGGTGTTTACCTGTTTAGACGCTTCGACTAGTAATTCATCATAAGGAAAGAATTTAAATTCATTAATAAAAAATTCTTTAAGATCATTCCATGTGAATATTTCTCCTTGTACTTCTTCCATTTTATACCACTTATTTGGTAGACCATCAAGTGTATTTGGAAACAAGTGTGGCAAGGCTTGCTCATATTTATAATCTAATATTCTCGACTCTTTTTTCAGATGTATCGATGTGTTTCACGGGGTCTTATCCTAGTGTAAAAGTTGGATAGCTTGATTGTGATATTAAATTATTTCCCCCAAACATTTTAATAAAGTATGTAGATGTTGTTGTCCAAGTTTTCATTCTCAACTGGTGTGTATCCTGCCATCGAAAAGATTTACCTGAAAATGTTTGGACTAGAATCTGGAGTCATTCTTTCTCACTTATAGTTTTAGAAACTTACTTTACATGGAGTGATGGTGATTCTTATTTTTTGTACCTTAATGGTGCTCGGGTTGATCATTTGTTCCTTACTAGTGTTAAGGTTGGGCGCTCTCTAATTTTACTTTCAAATATCTTAGGGATTGTAGTCCCAGAAAAGCATTGTCAGGTTTTCTTCTTAGGGATAGCTTGGATAGTCCAACACTCTCATGCTTGTAATTCATAATTTTCTAATTCCTACTCATACAACTCTGCATCATATCTGATTGAATCAGGGTTTCCAAGGTGGAGTTCTCCATATGCATTAGGTTAGGTAAATTATTCGTAGGTTTGTATTTGATATAAATGTCGAACATCGACATTGTCATCGATGGTTTCTGTATAAGATTCTCCTTGGGATGGATGAATTGGAACGATGAATTTTTTCCCATTACACTTAAGTTTAATTATTTATTTATCTAGTCATATGGATGCTCTCATCTTTTGTCCCCATTATTGTCCTACTAAAGCTAGGGAGGAACTAGATCCTTCCTTGGGATTAATAATTTCAAAGTCAAATTTAGTCGAGATACCTTTAATGGTCATGTTGACATTTTTCCAGACCCCAATAGGTTTGATTAGTCCTTGTTCGGTTAGTTTTAGATATATGTCGAATTCATTTAATCTAGGTTTTCTGATTTATTCTCCATTAGAGGAATTTTGGGGTCTAAAATGGGCCTCCTAAGGAAAATAATAAAATAATAGTTAAAATAATAAAATAATATTGATTAATTTTAGAGGAAGAAAGAAAAAAACTACTTTTTGTGTTCGTATTTTCGACATATCTCCCTGTGTTTTTACTCAAATTTTGATCGGGAGAGCTCGTTGGATGTGGAATTTGATTCTGCATCCAACGAGTACCCACACTGCATACTTTTGATGGACCCTGCTACCCCAAAAATAATAAATACCTAAAAAAAGTGATGATGATGTCATCATCAAATTTTTTCAGGTATTTCTTGTTTTTGGGGTAGCGAGGTCTGTCAAAAGTATGTAGTGTGGGTACTCATTGGATGCAGAATCAAATTCCACATCCAACGAGCTCTCCCGATCGAAATTTGAGTAAAAACACAATGAGATATGTCGAAAATACGAACAAAAAAACTAGTTTTTTTAATGACAAATATGTCAATTCAACCATTATGGTTGACTTATTTTATTGAAATTATATTGGTTCTTGAATTCCAACTCACAAAAACTTATTTTGGCACGTTTTCTTATAAGGCCCATTTTAGACCCCAAATTTCCTCTAATGATGTATCAGTAGTCATTATATTACTTGTGATCCAAAGTTGAGAACGACTTCTTGGATGTGGTAGGATTCAATTTCTAGGTCTACTAATAGATCTGCATCGTTTTTTTCTTTTTTATTAAGGATACATATACTTTTATCATGTTTATCTTCACCAGATGTATTTTTAAGGTTGTACATTAAATCTATTAGCTTTGCGACACACTCATCTTTATTTATCAGTTTGACTAGTTCGTTAGTAATATTTTGTCAATAGTCACCATGTTCTTCTTGTGCTGCTAAGTCTTGAAAACTTAATGATGCATCGTTATAATTATTTTTGTTCATCATGGTTAGGATAGTATTCTTTGCTTTTTATTTTATTGATTTGTGGATTATCAATCCTAGTTTTCGTTCCTTTTCAAGTTACAATTTACAGATTCTTAGTTTTAATAATATCATATTTTTTAACACAAGACAGGACAGTAACATTCTTTTTCGTATTTATTTTCTCAAGCATAGTAGGACAATCCTATAGAGAGTGATCTCTGACTTCACAACTTGTAAACAATTTTATATTAGTTTGGTCCTTGTACGGACAGTTTGCATGCAGATGCCCCTAATTAAGACATGTATAGCATTGGATGGGACAACGTGGTCGATTTTATTGATTTCCAAAATATCACCCCCAACCTTGAAATCCTCCTTGTTGGATATAGTGGTCTCTCTAGCTCTTGGATATATGGCCATCATACCTTTTATAGTTTATCCTATTGTTCCGGTCATTATTTCCAATTCTGTCAACGTTGTTTTTTTTATTGAAAGCATTAGTCTAATACATCGCTTGGTAATTCTATCGGTTTTTCAATTCAACTAGCGCTTTTTTGTCGAATGGATCTTGAATTCACAAATTGCACACCAGCGAGCTTGTTCATTTTTCATATTATATGAGAAATCCTTTTTGTGTGTAAGTCATGCTCCTAGAAGATGCCACAAAAAAAATTCGACTAAACGAATTGGATATCATGTCGACGATCATATTGTAAACAAAAGTATTTCATATTACCAGTTGTCGAGCATTTAGTACACCAAACATCATTTTATCAGATGGTCATCTCTCATATTAATTTTTGCATACTTTCAAGTTGTTCCTTAATACGTTGATTCATAGGAGTTATAGGATAATCCTCATCCATTTCTATCTGTAACACTTTTGTTAGTGCATCTTCATATGTATTAAAGTTGTCTAATCGAATGTGCATTCAAATTTTCTATAGTAATCCGGATACAGACCAATGAATTAATAGTTGTTCATCAATATTGTACTCCAATTGGATTAGTAAGTCTTTAAATCTTTTATCATATTCCCGAATTGTTTCAGTTGGCTTCTGAGAGGTGGGTTTTAGCTTTTTAGCAGAAAGATGCTTTGCATCGGGAGTTTTAAAGAAAGTCATAAACGGTTGCTTTATTTTTCCCTTTGTCATGTTTGACATTTTCTCTGTGTAGTTCATGTACCAAGTAAGTGCTCATTTCCAAAGAGCACCAACAAACTGTGTCATTTGACGCTCTTTGTTGGAGATGGCGTTGGCCTCCCATATTGACTCGCAAAAAAACCAATGTGGCTTTGGGTATTCATCTCCCTCATAGAGGGGGATATGAGCGGTTACATGCACCATATAGACAGTGTCTTCATCATCTCCTATTGGTGGTGGTCGTCATGGTGGTGGGTCACTTATTGTGACTAAAATATTTTCACAACTATTTTTGACAGAAGCTTCCATTCCATCCATAATGTTTTCTATATCGGTCGGTGCACTGTCAACTAGAATTTGGTTTATGTCGATTGGTTCTATCGATACCCAAGTAAAAATAAATAAAAATGGGGTACTTCTCTTACTAGTGATACAGACTATTCTGGTGATTTATCTGAAGATGGAATAGGCTGGGGGGTGCTCCTCCATGATTTGAGTAAAGTAGATGAAAAATGCGGTTGGAATAATATGGATGAAAAGTCACCCAATTCCCTTCCTTTGGTCGATGGATTAAATGATGGTTGACATTATTTCCTTCATCATCCCATCAACTCCATAAACCTATTTGGCAATATCATAGTCCTAAATCTTCTTGAACAATGTCCTGCACTTGGGCACTCTGAATAATATTTGACGGCGAATGCAGAATTATATTTTCCGTTATGTCATATTGGAGAGCTCTACCCTGCTCTATCCACAAGTATTATTCCATGGGTGACATCTCTTCGTCAAGTCCTTCTTCTTATCGGTCATGACCCAAATATGGTGGATTTCCCTCTGATTTTTTCACCATACTTGATTTTCTTTCTTGCTGGAGTACAACAGCCTACTCCCTTATTTCCTACCACCTCTTTCTTCTCTTTTCCCATTCTAAATTCTAGATATATGGAGTTCTTTTGTGTGTGACTATTCTATTTTTTCCTTTTTTTTTGAATTTTCATTGTTGGCCCTGGGGTTTTATTCATTGGTCGATTATTATTTCTCTACTTTAATCAGAACAAGATCAGCTACCCCCTCCATTGTCAACCCAAAATCTTTTATAAATCATAGGTACGACTAGTTATTTGGAAAGGAAGTACTCCCACTTTGGTGGTGTTATCAACAGTGGACGCGGTTCAGCAATGTGTCCTGCACCTTTGTCGATTAGGAATCTAAACAAAAAAAGTGTCTGTAGACAACATAGGAATTGTTCAGTGAGGTCATTATAGAATCTCTCTTTAATGTCATCAACAGAGACTCGTTCCTCGATAGCTCATTCCTCACAGAATTCATCAGCGATCTTTTCAAACCACTCCAAAAAAAATTGCAACCTCCTCGTGTCAATTTCTAGCGTAATTGGTGTTCTTTCTCATCTACTATATTTCTATTCAATGAGCTTCTTCAGTGCATGGTGGATGGACTCGAAACACTTTTCATGCGTTACATAGAAATATTTCTCCTTTGCTTGAGCAATATTCAGCTTGTTTCTTCTTATCTAATTTTGCAGGTAATTCATTATTTTATGCTCCCATCAATCCTTAATCTCTTGCTCTGATATCATTGAGTCATATTCATTTTCGTCTGAAACATGTACTATTGGAAATGAAACCAATGTTGTAATCAACTAGATTGCAAGGTTACTAATGATACATATACAGATTCATATAACAAAGATAGAACAAGAGACAAGGAATGGTAGACATAATAACAATAGCTTATATTATTGAATAACACATGTGGGTACATAGATAAAACTGAACCAAGTATTTATATGGATCTACATCCTATATATATGATTTTCAATCAGTTACATAACTACTTGTCAGTTAAACTAACTAACATGACCTTTGAGGTCGACCTAATATGTTGTTTATAATTAATCAACTGAAGTACCTAGTCAGCTTAGCCAAAGATAGGCTCTTCCAACACGCCTTTGTGGTGAAATAACATATGTATCATCTACAAACTGAAACCAAAATTTTGGTTTGAGGGAAAAATAGTTAAGGGCTAGTGTGTCAAAGTGTTCAATAAAAATGTTGGCAACAACAGGGGATAAACAATATCCCATGGAAGTGCCTTTAGTTTTTTCATAGAATTTACCTTTGAAACATAAAAAAGTAGAGGAGAGACAACTTTCAATAAGATAAAGAGTTTCCTTATCAACAAATTGGGAAATGATGTTGAGAGCTTCAGGGACCGGGATTTTTTTGAAGAGAGAAACGACATCAAAACTTACTATGAGATTGTGATCATCACGGTGTAGGTCCCGAGTTTTGTGAATAAAATCATAAGAGTCTTTAATGAAAGATTGGGTTTTCCCCATGAAGGTTTTTAGTTTCTCAATAAGGAAATGGGAGAAGACACAAGTAGAGGAATCGTTGGCACTAACAGTGGGTCGAAGAGGAATGTCTTTCTTATGGATTTTAGGTTGTCCATAAATTTTTGGGGTTTGGGGATTGCGGGGAAGAATGTGTTTCTTGATTAAGGAGTCAAGTGTGTATTAATTGAAGCTATTATACCATGTATAAATAGAGTCTTGATGCAAAGAAGAAGAAAATGAGGTATATCTTTCTACATGATAATTCTCACAAGTATGCACAAGGAAAATAGAGAGAAGAATAAAGAGACTGAATCACATGAAGAAGTGAAGGATGAATAATTCATTGATGATGAATAATGAATTAATTTATTATTAGAATAGTAATACATCCTTATAAAGGAAAATTGAGTTGGTGGAAGTAAACGCATGCTAGCTCATAAATTAAGCTTAGTAAATATCATAAACCCCCATATGTGGCTAAATCACTTTCTAAATATCTCAAGCACCTCACAGATTAGCCAAATCATGAGTGAGTTGTCTAGACTGATGGAATAACATGTTAATCTTTGAATATGGAGAGAAAATCATGGAGGATTGGCTGGAAACAAAAGATAACAGTTTCCTAGTTGACTAGCTTTACCTTATCCACTGAAAAATATGGAATAAAGGCACGGTTACTAATTTTGGAAGTCAATAAAGTAGGAAGGATATAACCACAATAAGGATAAAGGAGCTCATAGGGTATTGTTGAGGCCTGGAAATTCGCAGGTGACAATAGCAAGGGATTCTCCCCAGTCAACGTTCCCAACTAGCCCGTGACTGTTTGGTGTATGGAATCCATCCAGTTTGCGGTCCATCTACCGTAGGTCAAGTAACAAAAATAAAAGGTTTTACCAATTGCAGCCCGGTCCATCGTGTATATTTTTGTGTTTTAGTTTTAAGTATGATATGAAAGTGCCTATATAAAATGCAGATTTATTCAGAATGTGATGCGTAGGTTCTTACCTCTCATCTTAGACTCTCTCATATCTAAATCACACACAACTAGAAAAAAAAAACACTAAATAGTTGTCCCTAGGGAGAAAGATATTAATTCATGAGTAATGTAATACTGTTCACATCTTAAGATAAATCACAGATAGTTGTTCTTAGAATCAAAACAAACAAACATGAATAAAGATATACATGATGAGATAGCTCATCAACCATTAAAACCTCCATTACCCATAGTGGAAATTATCACAGAATAAACCAGAGAACATTCAAATAAGAACATAGGTTCAAAAAGTTAGAACGCTCTCATAGTTAATGAAACACAGCTGAAAATGAAATAGTTCCCCTTCAACATTGTTCATTTTATCATATTTGAACATTCCACACAGCACCTTCTCCAACAGGCAAAATTTGTAATTTATTATTGTAAAACGAAGTAGTTCCTCTTACAACAAGTGGTTCACAAGTTTCTCCAGGGAAAAAGCCCCTATTCCTTCTAACTTTCCTATCTTTATACAAAAACAACAAAACCTTTGGGTTTCCCCGCCCCCTGACCTTCCATCTCCCCCGACCATTTTAATCTTACAGTTTTGTCAGTTTGTCAATGTTCATGATTTAGGCAATACATTACATTTCAGATTTAGACTTATGAGTACTTCATAAAACGGGACCAGCTCAATAACTGCTAAACCTTTTCCAAGCCTGGGTTTCTGTTGCTACTTTGTCTTTTATTTGTCCGTTGATCTCAGAACATCTCTTCCGATCACTTTTAAGCCAACTTCCTTTTGCTTTGTCCCTTATCTATGTCTTCTTTGCAGCAGTAATATGAAGAATCTCCTAAGCCCATCTGCAGTCAAACGAAAATTCATCATTAAGTCGGACTGCATCTTTTCAACAAATGTAAACCTTACTAAAAATAAAACTGATCATCAAAATGAGGCCCTGTACTGCGCTCTGGTCGTGAAAAATTTAAAAGGAAAGAAAAAGAAACCTCCACCACCGATAAAACAGGGTAAAAAACACATACAGAACAAGAGGGAGAAACCTTCACCGATGGGAAAAAATCACTAAAGCATCGGCAGGATAGTTTAATTAACAACCGCAATGGCAGGCTTCATACGGACAATGAGTTCCACGAGACCATTAAGTCTATCATTGTCGGAAGGCTAAATGCCAACACAGCGGGTGAAAAAGCTCCTTGTCGGTGAACGAAATGACATAAACGTCGGGTAGTTAGTGCATTACGCAGCCACAATGGTAGAAGATGGAAATACTACAGACTCCATGGAAAATAAAACATATCAGCAAAAAACCATTACAAAACATCAACGAGTGGAGCAGTTATAAGGTGGACATTTAGTTCGATTGGGAGCTGCAATGGAGGAAAGCAATCAAACTATGGCTTTCAAATTACAGTCATAAAACTTTCCAATATGGCACAAAAACGTCATGAAAATGTTAAGTGTTCAGAAAATCTTAAGGTTGTGTAGCGGTCTAAAACATTGGTCTCATCTCCAAAACAGTGGCATCAAAAAAGATAAAAAAATCCCCAACTCAAACATCACCAACCTCCGACAGTGCAAAGCGAGTCAAAATAATAACATCACAGCATCAGAAAAATCAAAGCTATCCATCAGAAAAATCATCGTTTAGCTTCTGCAACAAGGGAATCATAGGGAAATATAGCTCTGATGCATTGTTTACATGACCTCTAATCAACAAAACTAAACAATGTTAAGTTCCAACAAGATTTTTGGCTGGGAAGCGATGAAAGGTTTGTTTCACCTCCGAAACAACAGTGGAAACGAGAAAAAGACTTCCGATATCAAAGAAAGAAATCACAGATCAAAGGACATCATTTTAAATCCAACTTCAAATTCCACAACCCAAAGCAGTTTCAGACATAAGCAATTTTCCGAAAAGCATGAAAACAGTTGACCTCAAAACAATCCAACTTGCAGCAGAGGGGAAAAAAAACAAAGATCATAGATCCAAACAATTTTAGGCAAGATCAAATTAAAAGGAGGGTCCAAAATTTAAAAAATTTGGGAAAACAGTTGTAGCTGCAACAATTGGCGACTACCTGGTGAACCTAGATATCTGGACAATTTACTTCTTAAGTAATCCGACTGTTTAACAATAAAACAAACATGTTGAATTCTTATAGATGTCTGGATTTCCCAAATGGAAAATATATGTACTTTTTAATCATTGATGATAGTCCAATTTAGGAGAATGGAAACCAATACCTCCAAGTCAAGATAACTCTTTTGAGGCCAGGAGATGAGTTTCATTTATTACCTCTATCTTCAGGTATCTTCCAGCTTGGACACCACAGGATTGTGACATATGGTAAACAGAAATATTCATTTGTTCCTCATTCCCATGCCATTTTGCACTTTTTGTGCTTTTGGACTTTTGTCCTTTGCATATGAGTCCTCCTGCATGCCTTTCTTTCTGAATTTTTATTCAGGCTCCTCTATCCATAGTGTCCTTTTGTGTGAGAGATCTATTTTCATCTCACGGACGAAGAAGAAATTTTGGCAATTCAATACTTATATGGTTCAGTACTTTGTTTTGATACATATTGCTTTCATAGGATTTTTTGACTTTTATTTTCCTTTTGGCATTCAATTCTTGGCATGGGATCATTTATATATAATATACTGTTTACCTTGCTTCCTTTCAATGGGCCTTTTGCTGTCACCCGCTAGGACATTTTTTAAATGTGAGATGGATGGAGCCTCAAAATAGTATTCCAGAACCTTTTGATCCTGATTTATTTTACAAGGATTAAGTAGGACTTCAATGTGTTCATAGCCATTCAGGAAAACTGCTGAACTAGAAGAAATTATTTCAGATAAAACAATAGTACATAGTCTTACACTCAAGGACTTTAATTACTCAAGAATTATGATGCTCTCCATGCAACCAAAATTTTTCCTCTTTTTTATTGAAATCAATCAAAATCTAAACTAAAACAGAAAAATAGATTAAAATAACAACCAAATCAATTTATTTATGTACAATATAAAAGAACAAAAACAAAACTTGGGAAAAATAACGTTTGAGGACTAAACCATTAACTGGTAAGTTCTCTTCCCACCCCTGTAAATCTTGTAATTTATAGGTTGAGGGGCCAATTTTTGCCACAATTTGGAAAGGGCCTACCCATAATTGTTGAAATTTCATGTGTTTTCCTTTCTCATCATGGGGATGATCCCACTTGAGAACCAAGTCTCCCACCTCAAATTCTTTTGTTCCAGCTTTTTGCTTATCAAACCACCTCTTTACTACCTCATGTTGTTGTTTAAAACGTTCTCTGACCTTGGATCTAGACTCTTCTACCTTCAAAAGATTATGTATCCTAATTTGCAAGACTTTATTATCTGATCCTCTCGATTCCTGAGCTATTATGGAAGAGGGTAGCATGATGTTGGGGGGTAGAATGGCCTCTTTTCCATAAAAAAGGGTATACGGGGACACACCTAATGAAGTCTTGGGGGTGACCCTATCATCCCAAAGAGCATTTGGTAATGATGAATGCCAACTCCTCTCATTTTCTATCTAGAAAATTTTTAAAATCCTAATCAGATTCTTGTTCATAGATTCAGCCAAACCATTTCCCTATGGATAGTAATTTGTAGAGTAATGCAACTTAATTCCTTTCTCATGAGAAAATACAGTTAATCTAATCGAGGAAAAGTAAGTAGCATTATCAAAAACTAAAGAAATTGGAACTCCAAACCTGGTCATAATATGATCTTGCAAGAAGTCTGTGACCACATCGTCATTTACTTTATGCAATGGAATAACCTCGACCCAACGAGTGAAGTAGCCAGTTGCCATCAAAATATATATTTTTGTTGCAAGGAATAATTTGGCCTTATCTCTCCAATGATGTCCATCCCCCATTGCTCAAAGGGTTCTGTTATCATTATAGGCTTTAATGGTCCTGCTGCTTTAACTTGTCTTCCAGTACACCTTTGGTAGATGTCGCACTTTCTGACATGGGCATGTGCATCTCTGAAAAATGTGGGCCAATAATATCCAGCTCTGAGAATTTTATGCGTTGTTGTATCTCCAGAGAAATTTCCTCCAACAGGCCCATTATGTAAGTCTATCATGACCTTCTTCGCATCTTCTTTCTCTAAGCATATAAGAAGAACTTGATCATAATTCTTTCTGAATAATATTCCATCAATAATCTGATATGAGGCTGATTTAAGATGTAGTGCTCTTCTTTTCTTAGAATTCCAATGCTTTGGTAACAATCCCGCCTGAAGGTAATGTACAAGGTCTTGATACCAGGAGTCCGGAGCTGTGAAAAGAGGACATACATCTATCAAATGTAACTCAGCTTCGTCTTCCCAGTCATGTTCTTCATAGTCTTTACTTTTAGTCATCAGTTTGCACAATCCCTGCCCTTTAACTATGGAGGATGGCTTGAATTCGAGGTCATACTCCCGTAGATCTGTTACCCAATTTCCTCTTCTTTCTCCTAACTCCTTTTGTATGAAGAGAGACCTCACAGCTGGGTGTGGAATGATTACCTTTGTCCAGTTCTTTAGTATGTATGGCTTGAATTGCTTCACCGCTTTGAACACTGCGTAAGCCTGTTTATCCACAACTCGGTAATTCAATTCAGCCCCTTGTAGACTAGTGATCATAAATGATATGGGGAACTCATCTCCCCCATATTCCATTTGGGTAAGCACAACTGCTAGTGAACCATCAGATGCGAAAGTGTACAAAATAAAATATCTCTCAAAATCTGGACTTTTGAGGGAGGGTGCGTGTGCGACAGCTGTCTTTATTATACTAAATGCGTTCTTCTCTACATCAGTCCATTTGAATTGTACACTTTTATTTACCATTGGCTGCAAAGGTTTAACAATTTGAGCGAAATCTGGCACAAACCTTCGCATGAAATTTATTGTCCCCATAAATGATTGCATGCCCCTTTTATTATGGGGTAAGGGAATCTGTTCGATGGCTTTGATCCTTTCCGGGTCTATGGATATCCCCTTCTTAGAAACCACGTGACCCAACAACTTACCTTCTATAACGGCAAACACGCACTTCTTGGGGTTTAGTGAGATATCATATTTTCGGCAACGTTCAAAAATCTGCTTTAGATGAAATGCATGTTCCTCCTTTTTTTTTGAAAATATTGTGATGTCATCGAGGTATACTACAACATTGCGGCCAATCAGACCACGGAAAGCTATGTCCATAGCCTTATAGAAAGTATCTCCAGCGTTTATGAGTCCAAAGGGCATCCTCCTGTAAGCAAAAGTTCCCCACCTGGTTCTAAATGTCATTTTAAGTGTGTCTTCTTCAGCTACTAATACTTGATTGTAGCCTGAGAATCCATTTAATAAAGAGAATAGTTCAAAACCCGAAACCATTCACAATATCTTCTCCATGGGTGGGATAGGATAACTTTCTTTATTTGAAGCGTGATTTAAGTTTCTGAAATCCACACATAACTTGATTTCTCTGGATTTCTTCCTCACCGGTACCAGATTTGAAACCCATTCCGAGTGTCTAACCTTGAAGATAATTCTAGCATCCAATAGTTTCTTGACCTCACTCTGGAGTAAAGGTTTTAATTTTGGATGCATTTTCCTTAAAGGCTAATGATACAGTCTGATTCCAGATCTGATGGGGATAACATGCTGGATAATATTGGTGTCATATGTCTTCAGATCTTCATACGTCCAGGCAAAAACATCTTTGTATTGTTTGAAAAGACTGATAAACTTACTGCTTTCACCTAGGGAGCAACATTTTCCCAAACTCACATATTTAGGCTCTATTTCAGTCCCCAAGTTAATCAACTCGAATTGTAGAGATGAGCTATGAGTCTTCACATTCATTGGTCTTCTAAATTTCTCGTTTAAATCAAACATTCATTCTAAAGTCCTCACTCCTTTAGGAATGAAGTTACCGAATTTAAACTTGGCTTGATGTTCTTCATCATCAATAATCACCCCTTTGAAAGTCTCGTCTTTTCTCAAGCATTCTATAATCTGCTGATCATCGTCGAACACTTGTCATTAGAGGAATTTTGGGGTCTAAAATGGGCCTCCTAAGGAAAATAATAAAATAATAGTTAAAATAATAAAATAATAGTTAAAATAATAAGATAATAATGATTAATTTTGGAGGAAGAAAGAAAACAACTACTTTTTGTGTTCATATTTTCGACATATCTCCCTGTGTTTTTACTCAAATTTCGATCGAGAGAGCTCGTTGGATGCGGAATCAAATTCCGTATCCAACGATCTCTCCCGATCGAAATTTGGGTAAAAACACAATGAGATATGTCGAAAATACGAACAAAAAAAGTAGTTTTTTTTAATGACAAATATGTCAATGCAACCATTATGGTTGACTTATTTTATTGAAATTCTATTGGTTCTTGAATTCCAACTCACAAAAACTTATTTTGGCACGTTTTCTTATAAGGCCCATTTTAGACCCCAAATTTCCTCTAATGAGATTGGTTATCATATCCGGAACTGAAGGCCTGAAAAGCAATTCAACAGAGCACCGATTATTAGAGGGCACAAGCCTCGCAGCTGAGGTGGCCAACAAGTCAGCTGCTACATTCTTAAGTCTTGGAATCGATACAATGTTTAATCCATTAAAACCTTTAAGTAAATCCCATACTTAATTTTGATAATCTTTTAAATGAGGAGAAATGCAATGTATTTGATTTTGAATTTGCTTTACAATTATTTCAGAATCTCCAAACACTTTCAGATTTTTTGCCTTTAATTCAATTGCCTTTCTTAGTCCCTGAACTAATGCTTCATATTCAGTTGTGTTATTGGTACATTCAAACTCTAACCTACATGAAAGAAATTTTTTTTTCTTCTTAGGGTCAATCAGGACACAGCCAGCTCCCGACCCTTCTAAATTTTTATAACCATCAAAGAAAAGCGTCCAAAAATTGCTAACTACTATGCGAGAATTAACATCTACTTCTACTACTAAGTCTACTATTTTACAATCAATTTCATCAGCCTATGAAAAATAAAGGAGATCAAGCTGAGCGTCTAATGTATCGTTGGCTTCTTCTGCTTGAACTTCAACATCCTACATTTCCCCAATTACTTTCACATTCATTCTATCCAACTGAACGACCCTCCAGGTAGATGGTTTAGGTTGCCCATTTATCTTTTTGTAGACCGACAATGGCATGACGTTAATTGATTCCCTTGAGTCTACTAGGAATTTATGCATGTTGTGGTTGAAAATTTCAAAAGTAAGGAGAAAAGGTGGATTCTTGCTTTTAGGCTTACCTCCCATACTCGCTTCACCAATTTCTTCTTCTTGGGGCTGATTTTCAGTGGGCAGCCTCTCCTCTGATACTTCAAGTGCTTTCAATAGCTTTTCTTTCTGCTGCGGCACATTGCACATTTCAAATAATGAGATGTTTGCCCTTAACTTTTTGATATCCTCTACAATGTCATATTCCATCTTATGTTCTGTGAGATGCAATTTAATCTTATTTATTTTTTCTTCATTAGGCTTAGTAGACATGTTGGTCTGTCTAGGATTTTGACTGGTGATGGTAAATTCTGGAATTTTATTAGTTGGGGAGTTGTTTTGGAATTTCTTGACATTCTTTTGAATTATTTTGATCTTCGGGAGCATAAGACTGTTTTCCTTAATCAACCTTTTGCTTCTCTTCATTATGTTTGTTTCCAGGGTGCCCTCGTGTCTCAGATATTTTCCCTCCTCGGCATAAAACAATGATACACAGTCCCATGAAACCATGGCCTCATCCTCCTGTTTTTATATTGATGTATTGTTTTCTTTCCCTTCTTCATCGTTATCTTCAATTAATTTGGAATCCAACAGCTGATTCATAACCAACATCATTGAATTTATCCATTGAGGACAATTCTTTTCAGAATGGGTTTGTTGGTGGAAAGTGAAAAAGTTATCCATTCCTACCTCTGTTAAGTTCATAGATGCAGGGCTATGCGGAGGGGTTTGGGATTGATTGTTGTCTTCCCTTCTCTTGTAATAAGGTTTATAGAAATTTTGGGCTTCCTTGTTCTTTTCCAAGTTTATGATTCTGTTAGAGAGCTTCTGCATCATCTTTGACATTCCTTCGAAATTTGGTGATTGCTTTTCTTTAGGCTTAGCAAATAACAAATCTTTCCTCCCAACATTTGTTTCTCCTGACCGTTCAGGATAATCCTTGATGCTTTCTTTTTTAGCCTCTACTCTCTCTGCTTCTTCATAAGTCTCTGCTAGTGTAGGTTTGGCCTTCATTTTGGCAAACATGGCTAACTCGGGTCCTAGAGCTAAGGTATAATATTCAATCAGGACATAATCTGAGGGTTTGGCAGCCTCAAAAAAATTCTTAAGATAGGCTATGAATCTTTGGGTAAAGCTATCCACCTTATCTTTTATTTCTTTCTTTAAAGTTCAAATTCCTTTCATGAGAGCTACATGATTTTTTTGGGTTGCATACCTACTTATAAAAATACTTTCAAAGGTATCCATGTCTGGGATAGAGTTTGCAGGAAAACCGAAATACCATGATGCTACTGCTCCTTTTAGGGTGTGTGGGAAAAGTCTACAAAATACATCCTCATGATCCCCATCCCTTAATCCTTCTACTACCAAATAAAAACTTTGTAAATGGTCATCCACTAGCATCTTCTCATTTGGATCAAACTTGGGCAACATCTTCTTCAAAGGCTTGAGGTAATTCATGCAACGGAGGTGTTAAGTTCAAGGGTGATCTGGCTTTCCACGCAGGTGGTGGATTTGGCAGGTTGGGTGGTTGATTTGCATTTACGCTTGCCATAAGTCTGGTTGGAGAGTGAGGTGGTGAATGAACAGGAGTATGGATAGGTGAACAGTAAGGTGTCTCTGGTACCACTTGATTCAAAGCATGAACCACCTCTTGTAAGGCTGTTTCTACTAGTTCTTCCAAATCTCCAACAAACACTGAGTCTTCCAATATAGTATGGTCTCTCTTTTTATATTCTCTTTTGGGCAAGTCAAGGATAATTGGTAATACTCGAATATTCTTCACATATTCCGTAGTGTGTCTTCTCATATCATTAACTACTTCATTTTCCACAGAATACAAATGCTCTCTACCCTTCTGTTCAAGAATTGGATTGGGAAACAAACTACTTTCTGAACTGTCACCGGTGGAATAATCTCGAGAAAACGGGTTTCCTAGGTCAGCCATACACTGGCGGCCCTCCTTCTAGCACTAGTAACTGTTGAGGCCTGGAAATTCGTAGGCGGAAACATCAAGGGATTCTCCCTAGTCAACGTTCCCAACTAGCCAGTGACGGTTTGGTGTAGGGAATCCATCCGGTTTGTGGTCCGGCTACCGTAGGTCAAGTAACAAAAATAAAAGGTTTTACCGATTGCAGCCCGATCCACCGTGTATATTTTTGTGTTTTATTTTTAAGTATGATATGCAAGTGCCTATCTAAAATGAAGATTTATTCAGAATGCGAGGAGTGGTCACAATGTGATTCAGATGTTCTTACCTCTCATCTTAGACTCTCTCACATATAAATCACACACAACTAGAAAAAAAAAACAACACTAACTAGCTGTCCCTAGGGAGAAAGATATTAATTCATGAGTAATGTAATATTGTTCACATGTTAAGATAAATCACAGATAGTTGTTCTTAGAATCAAAACACACAAACATGAATACAGATATACACGACGAGATAGCTCATCAACCATTAAAACCTCCATTACCCATAGTGGAAATTATCACAGAATAAACCAGAGAACATTCAAATAAGAACATAGGTTCAGAAAGTTAGAATGCTCTCACAGTTAATGAAACATAGCTGAAAACGAAATAGTTCCCCTTCAACATTGTTCATTTTATCATATTTGAACATTCCACACAGCACCTTCTCCAACAGGAAAAATTTGTAATTTATTATTGTAAAACGAAGTAGTTCCTCTTACAACAAGTGGTTCACAAGTTTCTCTAGGGAAAAAGCCCCTATTCCTTCTAGCTTTCCTATATTTATACAAAAACAACAAAACCTTTGGGTTGCCCCGCCCCCTGACCTTCTGGCTCCCCTAACCGTTTTAATATCACAGTTTTGTCAGTTTGTCGGTGTTCATGATTTAGGCAATACGTTACATTTCAGATTTAGTCTTATGAGTATTTCATAAAACGGGACTAGCTTGATAACTGCTGAACCTTTTCTAAGACCGGGTCTCTATTGTTGCTTTGTCTTTTATTTTTCCATTGATCTCAGAACATCTCTGCCGATCACTTTTAAGCCAACTTCCTTCTGCTTTTTCCTTCAGCTATGTCTTCTTTGCAGCAGTAATCCGAAGAATCTCCTAAGTCTGTCTGCAGTCAAACAAAAATTCATCATTAAGTCGGACTGCATCTTTTCAACAAATGTAAACCATACTAACAATAAAACTGATCATCAAAATGAGGCCCTGTACTGCACTCTCATCGTGAAAACTTTAAAAGGAAAGAAAAAGAAACCTCCGCTGCTAATAAAACAAGGTAAAAAAAACATACAGAATAGGTAGAAGAAACCTTCAACAGCGGGAAAAAATCACTAAAGCATCGGCAGGATAGTTTAATTAACAACAGCAATGGCGGGATTCAGACAAACAATGAGTTTCACAAGACCATTAAGTATATCGGCATCAGAAGGCTAAATGCCAACGCAGCAGGCAGAAAAGCTCCTTGTCGGTGAACGAAATGACATAAACGTTGGGAGGTTAGTGCATTACGTAGCTGCAATGGTGGAAGAAGGAAATACTATGGACTCTAGAGCAAATAAAACATATCAGCGAAAAAACATCACAAAACATCAGTGAGTGGAGCAGTTTTAAGGTGGACATTTAGTTCACTCGGGAGCCGCAATGGAGGAAAGAAATCAGACTATGGCTTCCAACTTACAGTCATATAAATTTCCAATATGACGCAGAAACATCATGAAAATGTTAAGTGTTTGGAAAATCTTAAGGTTTTGCAGCGGTCTAAAACGTTGGTCTCATCTCCAAAATAGCGACGTCAAAAAAGATCAAAAAACCCCGACTCAAACATCACCAACCTACGACAGCACAAAGCGAATCAAAATAATAACATCACAACATCGAAAAAATCGAAGTTATCCGTCAGAACAATCACTGTTCAGCTTCCGCAACAAGGGAATCATAGGGAAATATAACTCTGATGCATTGTATACACGACCTCTGATCAACCAAATTAAACAATGTTAAGTTCCAACAGGATTTTTGGTTGGGCAGCGACGAAAGGTTTGTTTCACCTCCGGAACAGCGGCAGAAACGAGAAAAATACTTTCGATATCAAAGAAAGAAATCATAGATCAAAGGACAACATTTTAAATACAAATTCAAATTCCACAACCCAAAGCAGTTTCAGACATAAGCAATTTTCCGAAAAGCATGAAAATAGTTGACCTCAAAACAATCCAACTTGCAGCAGAGGGGAAAACAAACAGAGATCATAGATCCAAACAATTTTAGGCAAGATCAAATTAAAAGGAGGGTCCAAAATTTCAAAAATTTGGGAAAACAGTTGCACCTGCAACAGGTATATATGTTAATTATCTACCAAGTGGTGCAAGTAGATGCCAACTATCTAGGCTAGTAGGTAGGAAATTAATCAAATAATGATTAAATATTTTATCTTAAGTATGAAGTGGGTTTATAATATTCTAAAACCCCCTTCAAGTCTGACTTTATGATGGTATGTCAGAAATATATATGCATATGGATGCATATAGGGCCCAATAACAAGGAATTGTCACCCTTTACAATTATTCATGTCTAGAAAAGTGAGGAAAAAGGCAAAACCACATGGGGAAAATCCTCCCTCAAGAAAGGACAAGGAACTAAATTTGAAATATGTCTTCAATTATGTCTTTATATTCACTTGAATGAGTTGAATCAACTTATTTTGGTGAATGAATTTGATGAAGAAATCATGAACTCCATGATCATGTGCTAGAGTGTAGAATCTCCAAGAAAGAAGAGGAGACACTCCTTATATCTCATCATCTAATGAAGTAGGAGAATTATATGAATGATTCTTTATGCTAACAAATGCTGATAAACCAACAAAATCTAAAAATGGAAATATATTTGTTCATACTCCTTCCCATAGAGTACAAAAATTAAGATAATAAGTAACAAAACCGGTTCCGTGTATAGCTACAAAACAGTGATGTGGATTACATATCTTTATTTTCATATGATGTAGCACCTTCCTAGATATGATAGGAGGATGAGAAGATTGATATATTATAAATATTGTCATATGGAACAACAAAGACTATATATTTAGTGTCTCCATGATGATATGGGTCTAGAATATAAAAAAGTATGAGCAACTGGGGAAAATCGAACGATGAATGGAATTGAGATATGAACCATAAGTGTTTAGAACAGATCCAATCATGTGTAAGATAATTCCAATGATGAATAAGTTCATGTATAACCAACCAATGAAAAATAGAAAATACTTGAAACCATTTGATATAAATAACATTGCATAAGAAACCAATGAGGAATCAACTAGTGAAATTTGGTTTTGTATAGTCTTAGGAGTATTCAGAGGTATGGTAGATGGTATGGATGGTGGTATGGATGGTGTCCTGACATGTGCATCGTCATGAAAATATGCTTATAAATAAGAATTATTATCATTTGAATGGAGTGAGGATGTAATATTTCCATATCTGATATACATATCAGAACACTAATATTGCTGCAAAATTAATTAAAATTCTGATTTAAAACATGCACTCCATCAGTCAAATTTTGGACTAGGAAGATAAGGGTATTTTACTGAGAAATTTATAAACAGGGAAGAGAACAGAGGGAAGAAACAAAGGAAACTTTTAGGACATATAAATCATATTCACTAACACATTTATATCAGGTACCATTTAGTTTTCAGATTCAACATCCACTGAAACTTACTCCCATGCTTCTGGGTCACGAAACTGTGAAACTAGGAAGAATTTTTCAAATCCAGTAGACCAAATGATTGGGAAGGGTTTGATTGTTTAATAAATGGTAATAGGATTAAAATAAACTTTCAGTCAGACAATAATAGTTCAGGTATGATTTGGGGATGTTAGGAGAGATTTGGGAAAAACTGGCAGTTTTGGCCCAGAGAGACCCTGCGCAAAGGAGGTTGTTCAAACCAGGTATGAATCCAACGAAAAATCAGTTTAGGGGTTGGTATGTATGGATGGATCATTCAAAAAAATTTATCAACTTACAAAATTGAATTTGAATTAAACTAATCTCGGAATAAATAAAACTATAAAACAAGTAATTTTTGCCTAGCCATCTAGCATGGGTGTACAATAATGCATGAATTTCGTATCAGAAATATATAATACCTGATAATTAAATTTAATAGACATTGATATATATTTATTTCACACATTAAATCATTCATATTCCTTCCCATTACCATTAGTATAATATCCTTGCATTAAACTGATCAAACCCCCCATCTATTGGCAACATTAATCTCACTCATGGAAAAATTGATATGAGAGATTACTGAACAGACATATTATAGTATTATAGATATCATTGACATATTTTTTTACTGATGACATCAAGGAGTGTCTAGAGGTATTATCTCTCCACAAATGAGACCCAAAACTGAGGGCAGGATGCGCAAATGTGACATCAAGCTCGGGATGGGAGCGTAGGTGAATTTTCCTTCACTGGAGATTGAATTCAATGGAGATAATTGCTGAAATGGATGTCTGATATAAATAAATGGTGTTGTACATTATCTCTCCAACACCTGCATTGAAACAAAAGGAGAGGAAGAAGAGTGGGGAAGATAAGACTTGGGGCAAATCTCCCAAAGGACTCAGGCACAATACTCAGTAGAAGATATGCTTCACATAAACACAAATAAATCATCAACCAAACTAATTAAAGGAGATCAAATTCTATTTAAATAGATCACTAGTGACTTTTTTACAAGATATAGGTGACTTGTGAGAGCAAGACATCCACTTATAAACCCTACACTAACCATGAATGTGACCTCCTTGAGAATTTTAGCAAGTTTGAGTCCTAAAAGATGTTTCCATTCTTATATCATTCATCCCATTTGGAAACTACACTTTCCTTGACTAAAATTTTCCTTCTTTAATCCTAAAAAAAAATTATGTACTTTACTCCTTTTGTGTCTGCTTTTCTTTTCCCTGCTTTTGGAAGTTTCCATTTTTCCTGACAACTTCTTTTGCCTTCTTTTTTTATTTTTTCCACTTTGATTTTGAGAAAGTTGACTTGCCAAATTTGGCCTCTTTGACTTCTAGAAGCATCAAAACTCATTTGCACATTTTTTTTATTTATAAAAACTAATGTTTAGTACCTGTGCTAAATTTTGAGGATTTTTATAGATACACCCATTTGGATCCCTCTATCGGAGGATAAACCAGTAAAAAGATGAGGGACAGGGTCAAAAAAATTCATGTCTTATGACCTATAGGTATGCAAAAGGGGGGTCGAAGTTGCTTGGGATGCTTATTCCTAAGCCTGAATGTAAAAAGAGTAAAAAATCCTTATGTGCAACCTTAGAAATGAGCCTGATATGAAAAATCCGATCAATGATAGGTCTTCAAAAGAGCAGACAGTGAAGATCCAACCCACAAAATAGAACAATGGTCCAGCAAAAGGTCGAGAGTGGAAAAGACAAAGTTTTGGCCATAGAAAATTGGTAATCCCTAATTATTGTTTATGCCTTCTGTTTTCCACCAAAGCCAAAAGCGGAAAAGAGTAATCGAAAATGGAAAAATCATAGTCACAAAATATGGGGAATCCGCCCTCCTCTTTTTGCCTTTTGTTTTTCGCCAAAGGCGGAAGAGAAAAGGGAGGAAGAGGAAAAGGTAAATTTACGGGTTGAAAAATTGGAAAACCCGACTTCTGCTTTCTGCAGTCCAAGATCCGATGGCTCAAATCGCTTCCACCAAATATTAATGGTTGAAAAGAGAATAAAGGGAAAAAATCAGAAAAAGGAAATGTCAAAACCCCCAATTTTCACAAAAAATTAAAAGTTTTGAGTTAATAATAAATGCTAAAACCTGCGGTTTACTAATAGCTAACAGTTAACATAAAAGAAAAAGTTAAGTAATTAGTTTGACTAAACTCTAAACTAACTTAACAGTTTATTTTTCGTAGCATCAATAAAATATTTTTGTGTGTTATTTGCTTTAGTTTACTGATTAGATCCTTTATGTCAGTAGGTGGAATCTACTTTTGAATCCAAGGCTTACTTAGAATTTGTGCTAAGGCAGATGAATATTGTTTCTTACAGGTTTACAGGTATAATTGATCGAGTATATTTTAATAGATCTTTTAGTGTCAGCAGTATTTTGTTCGCAATTTAAAAAGCTTAGTAAAATAAGCTTCTAAACTCTAGATAGCTTCTGTAAGGTAAAATCATTTCATTTTCGTCAGTATTTCAAGTAAACAAGCTCGTAGATAAGTAACAACAGTACATCATATTTGCAACTCTAACACTAGAATCTTAGTTACAAGTATTTCTACTTTAGTCTAAGTAATTTTTAATAGTTATAAACATTGCTTTTGACAATATTTATGCAATATCATCTTATCTTTCCTATTTATTTATTGACCCTTAATTTTCTTCTATAAGATACTTACAGCCTGTTATATTTTGAACAGTAAAAAATTTTGAGTGTAAAACTATGGCCATCATACCCTTCTGTGTGAGCTTATGTTTACCACTATTTTATTCCCAAGTCTAACTCTGTGTTCTAGTAACTTTTGGTTTTGATAGAGTCATTCATATTTCAGTTATCCAGTTTACTTCTATAATTATCTTACTATCCATTAGACATTCAGAAATAAAATTAAAACCAAGTTGAGTTATACTCCCAAGTGCTAACAAAGTATTGTCACTTAAACTATGTGGTAGAATTTCGTGATAACATTCTTATCTTCCGCATTGTACTACTTTACAAATTTGATGCTATTTGAGTTATCAGTTCAAGTAAATCTCGTAGATATTCATAATCGATTTGTTCGATGAACATTCAATTTACCAATAGTTTTTTATTATAACTTATTTAAATCCATCCTTTAAATTCTTTTACATTATTACAAGGTACTATCTATAAGTATTAGACTTGTAATATTCTTATGGAAAAAGGGTTTACTATGCACAAGCTATAGTTTAACTTTGCTACTAGAGACACTATAGTCATGCCATAGTTAACATGCACTCTTTTATAACTATACTAAAGACTTAAACTTTGACCTACTCTATAAACAAAACATATACTACATGATTTCAATCTTCTCAAAACAATGTTTAGAGTATAGTTATGCCACCGCTTATATCATTATGGTGATGTTTATTATATGAAAATATAATGTCGTTGGTAGCAAGGGATTATGCTTAATCCACATCGGGCTTAAATTTAAGATTTGTACGTGACACTAATGCTTGGTCAACGTAACCCTCCACGATGATAAACTTGTGATTATGTTAATATAACACGCGGTGCATATGATTAGTGGTTTTGGTTACGAATTATTGGGTAAAGAATATGGTTTAAACCACGCTGCAATAAAAAAATAATTGATATAATGCTTCCATGCACGAACAATAGGACATGACCCTCACTGCATGGTTAAATTTGTTGCTATGTGGTTTAATTCTATCTACGCCTGGAAAATATACAATGTACTAGAAACCTAACCAAAAACATTCTTCTCCCGTAGTTTACACTGGCTCTAGGGTTGCTTGGCTTGTATCCCATGGCAGTTGTCATTCTCCTGGTTACCATTGCCTTGTGCTTTGACTTTGTGTTGCCTCCGTTCTCCAATGTGTGGTTTTGATTGCTGGTTCTTTCTCTGCAATACATGGAATTATCTTACCTGCTACCTTTGTCTCACTTCCTATGAATCCTTTCTTCCAAATCCTGCATAGCTTGGTGACTGCTTCAGTTTCCTTCTTTGGTTCTCGTGGTTCACCACTGTGTGAGGTTCTTGAGGGTTGTTGTGTTCCCCACTGCACCGTCTATAGGTAACAGTGCTTCGTGAAGTTGTTCACTGTTCTCCTAGTGACGGGTAATTTTCATAATGAAATTTTCTTTCAATTACTACAAGTTTAAATAGAGTATTTTCAAGCTTTAACACGTAAAATATTTTACTGACAGTGGTTTTTATGCTTGGTGTAGGTGCTCGTCGATGTGAATCTTGTACAAGGAATAAAAAGACACCCCTTCAACAGTCGTGGCTCATAGTTCAAACTCACGTAAGACCCATGGTCTAAAAGATGGATTCTCCCTCTATTATTGTTAGGGTGGTACTTGGACTCGCCCAGGGTTTTAAAAACCCTCTCTTTTCTTGTCACGGGTTATATTATTGTTTTTACTATTTTACAGACTATTGGGAAGAATACTTAAATCCAAACCCTTGATAGGGTGGATGCGATTTGTATTGTACACTGTTCTAGGTCGAAGCTTTGGCTTCACAGTCGGGTTCAGGCTTGTAAATTTTGTAAAGGTAGTTCCGATGCAAACACATTTTGGGTTGCCAGGAGTTATGCTATACTCTGTGTAATTTTTGGGTTTTTACTATGTTAAAAGAAATTATAAAATCAGTCAAGTATTTTGTAAGTGTTTTATAAATTAAATTTTAAGGATGATACTTATAGCCGTGACGTAAATCTTGATTATTTTTATGGAAGTTAGGGGTTAGGGTTTGACCTGCAAAAACCCTTGTTTGGTTTATACTAAACTTTTGATAATAATTACAATGTTTCTCTATTTTATTCTATCTATCCTTAAAGGACGGTGAGTAGATTATTAGAATATTTAATGATGGTTACATGATACTAGTTATAATTTTGGTTATTATGTCTGTACCTGTAATGTAATACTTTTCTTAAGGGTTTGAACCCCCACATTCATTTCTATAGATGTATGCTATTATTAAAAGACTCTATTTGTCTTGTAAATGCATTTATACAAGTTAATCAGTAATGTAGTTTATTTTGTACATAACAATTTTAGTTAGTAGTTTTAAAAGAACTACTCTATGTATAACCTAGGTTACTACAGAATTTAAAATATTTATAAATTACGCTCAGAATATGAGCTAGGGTTTACTCACTTTTTACTTTAATAGAATATTAATTCGTGTGTTATTATCTTGTAAATTTTATTACTGTTGCACAGTTTTTCTTCAATTTGTTTTTGTGAATTAATATTTCATAATTATCACTGCTTAAGGATAATAATATTATTTGTATTTATAATATTATTATCTATGTATAATATCTATTCTTAAGTTTATGTTGGTTTTTATTTGTATAATGATTACGACTGAGAGCGGTCTGTAATATTTATGTTATTTAATTCAATCGTTTCTATAGACTTACTTAGAAAAAATGAAATAACTTTCTTACCTGTCAGTATTCTTTACATTTATACTATCTGCAAAAGTATAAGGATAGTTTCTTATAATATTAACTTAACCCTAAGTTACTACCGTCCTTTAGCTATTAAAGCTAAGAAAGGAATACGATAACCTTTATCATATTCTTAACTATAGTTCAGATAGATGCAAGAATATTAGTTTTCACTAGAAGAAGAAGATAAGCTATCTGTATTATTTTTAAATATTTTCTTAACATAAAATAATAACTTTCAACTGATAAAAATATTTCTTCTACTTCAATACAAATGTATAGTTTATAGAAGAAGATACTGTGTAGGAGATGAATTATATACTTAACAACTACTCTCAGTAAATAAAAAGATTCTTGTCCTTTATGGTATTTTAAACACACAGTCTAGTTCTGAAAACCTTTCTACAAACGGATTGATAAACTTTCTAGAAAAAAAACTATCTACTGATAGGAACTATTTCAAAACTCTGAAAACATAAATATTCTATTAATTTATATTCCTATCTTACTTCATTTATTTAAACACACTACCTATGCTAGAGTACGATCTGGATTACTCTAGATGGGGAAAAACACAGGTAGGATTTATGTTTCATCACAATATAGATTAAGCCTAGAAATAAGTAAGAGATTTCAACACAACATAACATATAATCATTCATTAATTGCTCACACACATATATAAACTATAGCACAAAAATTAAAAGATAATGTAACCTGTCTTTAAAGTTGGACAACAACAACAATGGTAGGTCATTCCTCCCTACCAACTCCTAGAGAGCGCTCAAACAACAAATTCTCAGGACCCTCGAGCCTATTCTGGTCTCCTTGGCTTGAACTAGGTGGAGCAATCAACAAAGTACTAGTCCTGAGACTCAATACCAACTCTGCATACTGCAGTAAGATCTTTAAGCAACAAATCTATACTAGATCAACTTCCTACAATTTACCCCTCAAACACCTTCCTTCAAATTTCCCTTTCCCAATGAATTCCTTGAAGTGCATTCCCCTCAATGATTCTTTTCCTAGAATGAGCAGCCTTAGCTCTCTACATTGGCCATTTTTATTAAGATTGCCTAGGTATTTTTGGGTTAGTTGTCATTAATTGAGCCACCTGCTATGATCCCACTTTCTTGGGGCATCATGACCCCAAATGTAGGGAAGTTTCCACCTGCAACATAGGAAGTGTTTGAGGATGCTTCCACTTGTCTTTTTGCTCTCCACCTAGTTCCCTCCACCAACTTGACCAGTAACACTCTTTTTAACAGCTCTCCCAAGTTGTTGTGTCCATTTTTATTTATTTAAAATTAAATATTCAGAATTACATTCGACATCCTTGACTCTACTGAGTCATCAGTTTCTACTTAGCATTAAATTTAACATAATGTCTGGGAATAAAATCAAAATAAGATAACATTATTTTAAAAAATTGGGGCAAGTGACATACACACCCCCTTAGAATATAACATCATCCTCGATGTTATTTATTCTTCATCCTCCAAAGTCCCCTGGAACATAATTGGATATGCATCTTTCATTTTACTCTCCAATTCCCAGGTGGCTTCTTCAGGACTAAGGTGCTTCCATTGCACCTTCACCTATCCAATGGTGTAGTTCCGAAGTGTAATTTCCATCCACCCGAGGATACAGTTCGGTTCCACAAGAAATTGTCCTTCTGGTTCCACCTGTACAACATTCCAATTAACCACATGAGTAGCATCATGAACATATTTCTTTAAAACAAAAATGTGAAAAACATTATGTACTCTTAATTTAGGTTGTAATGCTAATTGATAAGCTACTTGACCAATCCTAGACATAATTTCAAATGGACCACAGTAACGAGGTGCCAATTTTGCACAACTCCGCAGTTTTAGAGAGATATTTTTGGGCCTTACCTTGATGAACACATGTTCACCTACCTAAAACTCCTTTGGATTTCTTTTCAAGTCTGCTTGAATTTTCTACCGATCCTGTGCCACTTTTAGATTTCCCTGCACTTGTTTCACAATTTCTTCCATTTCTTTCAACAATTTTGTACCTAATACCAATCTATCTACTGGATTACTCCAAGAGATAGGAGTATTACATTTTCATCTGTATAAAATTTCAAATGGACTAAATTTAGTTGATGTCTGATAATTATTATTATACGCAAATTCTACTAGATGTAAATAGTCCTCCCACCTACCTAGCTGATCTTTCATGTGACATTCTCAATAAATCTTCCAGTACTTGGTTTACCCTTTCAGTTTGTCCATCTGTTTGAGGATGGAAAGAAGTACTGAAATTCAATGTTGTATTTAATCCTGTAAACAAGGACTTCCAAAAGTTTCATGTGAACTTAGGATCTTTTTCTGAGATTATGACTTTTGGTACTCCATGTAATCGAAAAATCTGCTTTAGAAAAATATCAACTATATTGGCAGCCTTGTAAGTAGTTTCAACAGGTATAAAATGACCTGCCTTGCTTAACTTATCAACCACTACCATAATAGAGTGATTTTGATTCTGATTTCTAGGAAGTCCAATAATAAAGTCTAGACTAATCACTTCCCATTTCCAGCTAGGGATAGGTAAAGGCTGTAGCAAACCATCTGGGTGTTGGTGTTCGGTTTTTACCTATTGACATTCTAAACACCTTGCAATATATTCAGCTACTTCAATTTTCATATTTGGCCAAAAATACTCTTTTCTTAGCATGGTTATAGTCTTTTGATAACCTAGCTGACTTGAATATCGTGTTTTATGGATTTCATCCAGAATTAACAACTTGACCTTAGGTACGTTAGGTACACATAGTTTATCTTTATACAGTAAAAAATCTTTTTCATTTAAACTATAACCTTTTATTAAGTTTTATGTGGGGTTTTCCTTAGTTTTAGCTTGCAATTTATGATAAATTTCATCTTGTTTTACCCCTTCTTTAAGCTATTCATCTAAGTCTGAAATGTAAGTGCTGATTGCTGTTGCAAAATTCAGCCTTGCGTTCCTACTTAATGCATCAACAACTTTATTTTATTTACCTTTTATATGTTGGATTTCAAAATCGTACTCGCTTAAGAAAGCTAACCACCTAGCTTGTCAAGCATTTAAATTAGGCTAATCTAAAAGATATTTCAATCCTTTATTATCAGTCATTAAAACAATTTTTCTGTCAATTAGGTGGTGTCGCCACATCTTTAAGGTGTGTATCATAGATGCTAGTTCCAGATCATATGTTGCGTAATTCTTTTCGTGAATTTTTAACTTTCTAGACTCATAGGAAATAACATGCCCTTCTTGAGTCAGGACACCACCTAAGCCTTCATTACAAGCATCAATGCATACTACAAACTCTTTATTAGGATCTGCTATTCTTAAAATAGGTGCATTGGTTAATAAAGTTTTTAACTTCTTAAAGCTTTCTTCACATTTATGGTTCTAGTCAAACTTCTTTCCTTTCTTTTGCAAGGAATTTATCGGATTGGCTATTCTTGAAAAGCCTTCAATGAACCTTCAGTAGTAACCGGTAATGCCCATGAAAGATATAACATTCATCACATCTTTAGGAACCGGCCAATCTTCGATTGCCCCTATCTTTTCAGGATCTACTGAAATTCCTTCCTTGGTCACTACGTGACCTAAATACTGAATATTATCCTTAAAGAAGTCACAATTACTAAACTTTGCGAAGAGTTGATGTTCTCGCAACTCTTGCAAAACAATTTTTAGATGTTCTTTATGCTCTTCTTCAGTTTTTGAATAGATTAGGATGTCGTCGATAAACACAACCAAAAACTTATCTAAATACTTTTGCATTATGTTGTTCATTAAACACATAAAGACTGTTGGGGGGTTATTAAGCCCGAATGGAATTACGACAATTTCATAGTGACCATATCTTGTTCTAAAGGCTGTCTTGAAGATGTTTTCATCTTTAATCCTCACTTCATGATATCCTGACCTTAAATCTATCTTCGAAAACATCGTGGCTCCATGTAGTTGATAAAATAGATCATCTATGTGGGGAAATGGATATCGATTTTTGATAGGCATCTTGTTTAACTGACGGTAGTCTATGCGTAATCGCATAGTTCTGTCTTTCTTTTTAACAAATATGACAGGTGCCCCCCAAGGAGACACACTTGGCCAAATATACTTTTTATCAATTAACTCTTTTAATTGCGATTTTAACTCATTAAGTTCCAATATGTTCATTCGGTAATGGGCGTTAGAGCTAGGTACTGCGCTCGGTACCAGCTCAATGGTGAAGTCCAATTCCCTTTTCAGAGGTAATCCTAGAATTTCTTCTGGGAATACATCAACATATTCTTTTAAAACAGGGATATCTTCTATTTTTAACTTATCTGTTTTAATTTTACTTTCTTCATCGGTAATTGTTACAGTGTAAACTTTACATCCTTTTCTAACAGCTCTTTTAAGTTGTGAAGCAAAAATCTGCCTTACCATAGTTTTTCTAGGAATACCCTTAACATTTACTTGTTGTTCATCACTGTTTAAGCATGTGAAAGTTTTATCGTAACAGTTTAAAATTACTCTATGTTGTTCTAACCAGTCCATACCAGCCAGCAAATCATATGAGCCAAGTGGAAAAACATTAAGTTTAACAATAGTTTCAAATTTATCCATAAGTAAAGCACATTCTTTCACAAAGCAAGTTACTTTTCTTTTAGCCCCAGTGGCTAACTGAACTAACCATGAATTCCCAAACTTATCAAAAGATAACTTACATTTTTTCACTATCTAAGGTGCAATATAACTGAGACTAGCTCCTCGATCAATTAAAATAGTTACAGGGGTCTTATTAATCATATCTTCTACTTCCACCATGGAATTCTGATATTCAGCTTGTCGGTTCTCCAAGGCTACGTTAATTCTGGGCATGCTCCTTGCTAGTTCCCCAACGGTCATCTCCTCTTGTACGATATGAATGTTACTTACAGTCTTCTTCCGGTTTGGACAAAATGAAGCATAGTGCGGGCCATTACATTCCCAGCACTTGACAGGCTCTTTACGCTCAAAACTCTTAGTAAAATTTCCATGATTATTTGCAGTTTCTTTACCCTTGAAATTGTTCTAATTGTTGGGTGTACTATTCCTATTTCCTTGAAAATTCTTGTTGTTAGAATAGCTTTTGGCCTTATTATTCTTGAAATTCCTGTTAGGCACAAAATCCTTCTTCTTAAATTCAGACTGATTATTATTTTTCTTAGCCTTCCAGTTGGCCAAGTTTTCCTTCTTCCAATTATGCTCAAAACAAAAGGTAGCCTTCCTCATAGCTTCCTCCAAGGTCTTTGGGTTATCATATTCAATTCTATCTTTAATATGATACAGTAGACAACTAAGGAATCGCTATATTTTTGGTTTGTCATCTACAAGGTAGGGTACATACCTAAGTAGACTTAAGAATTTGTTGTTCAAATCCTTCATTGTCATTGAACCTAACTTCAGTTCATAAAAATCCTTAGCTCTTTCCTTGTAATACTGCTCAGACGGGAATTTCTTTTTAAAATACTACTTAAAGGTACTCTAGTTAACTTCTTTCTCTTTTATACCCTTAACTCTCTTCAAGTCCTGCCACCAAATATCAGCCTTTCCTGAGAGGTTATATATAGCCATCCTAGCCTTTAACTAGTTAGAATAATTATATATTTGGAAGTACTTCTTCATCCTGAAAAACCAAGACTCAGCTTCCCCCCCTCCCCCTTCTCAGTCTCTCCATTAAAGATTGGTGGTTTTATATTTTTGAATTCCCTGAGATTTCCTCATAAGGTTTGTATTTCCTCTTCTTGACGTACAGATCATCATCACTACTATCACTAATACTATGGTAACTTTGTCATTCACCAAACACTTCTGACGACGAACTACTTTCAGTTTTTGTATGCTTCATCTTTTTAGATTTTCTTTGATGACTAGCATCTTCAAATTCTGACCTTCTACCCCTTCCTTCAGTTCAAAACTTTTCCATTAGGATCTGATTCAGCTCTTCTTGATCCCTCAGAATCCTTTCATTCTCTTTCTTTACAGACTCCATTTCAGTTTTCAAATCTTTTACAGTCTATAACAGCTCTCAGGAATTTGTAGGTACATCCTCTGGTATAGGATCTCTGGGTAAATTTCTTGTTTCCGTAGCTGGAGACTCCTCCTGTGCATACTCTCCCAGCCTTTCCATACCTGCCTGTTAAACTTTAGAAAAAGACAACTCTCTGTTGAATAACATTTTAAAAATAAAATAAATTAGCATAATAATTTAATTTATTGTTTTATGAAAGCTAGTTGGGCTACATCAAGGCCTAGTGTTTGAACCTTGTGCTCTGATAACACATGTCAAAACCCCCAATTTTCACAAAAATTTAAAATTTTTGAGTTAATAATAAATGCTAAAACCTGCGGTTTACTAACAGCTAACAGTTGGCATAAAAGAAACAGTTAAGTAATTAGTTTCACTAAATTCTAAAATAACTTAACAGTTTATTTTTCGTAGCATGAATAAAATCTTTTTGTGTGCTATTTGCTTCAGTTTACTGATTAGATATTTTATGTTAGTAGGTGGAATCTACTTTTGAATCCAAGGCTTACTTAGCATTCGTGCTAACACAAATTAATATTGTTTCTTACAGGTTTACAACTATAATTGATCGAGTATATTTTAACAGATCTTTTAGTGTCAGCAATATATTGTTCGCAATTTAAAAATTTTAGTAAAATAAGCTTCTAAACTCTAGAAAGCTCTTGTAAGGTAAAATCATTTGATTTTCATCAGTATTTCAAGTAAATAAGCTTGGAAATAAGTAACGACAGTATAGCATATTTGCGACTCTAACACTAGAATCTCAGTTACAAGTATTTCTACTTTAGTCTAAGTAATTTGTAATACTTATAAACATTGTTTTTGACAATATTTATGCAATAGCATCTTATCTTTCCTGTGTATTTATAGACCCTTAATTTGCTTCTATAAGATACTTACAGCCTATTATCTTTTGAACAGTAAAAACTTTCGAGTGTAAAACTATGGCCATCATACCCTTCTGTATGAGCTTATGTTTACCACTATTTTATTCCCAAGTCTAACTCTGTGTTCTAGTAACTTTTGGTTTTGATAGAGTCATTCCTATTTCAGTTATCAGGTTTACTTCTATAATTATCTTACTATCCATTAGACATTCAAAAATGAAAGTAAAACCAAGTTGAGTTATACTCCCAAGTGCTAACAAAGTATTGTCACTTAAACTTTGTGGTAGAATTTTGTGATAACATTCTTATCTTTTGCTTTGTACTACTTTACAGCTTTGATGCTATTTGAGTTATCAGTTCAAGTAAATCTCATAGATATGCATAATCGATTTGTTCGATGAACATTCAATTTACCAATAGTTTGTTATTATAACTTATTTAAATCCAGCCTTTAAATTCTTTTACATTATTACAAGGTACTATCTATAAGTATTAGACTTGTAATATTCTTATGGAAAAAGGGTTTACTATGCACAAGATATAGTTTAACTTTTCTACTAGAGACACTATAGTCATGCCATAGTTAACATGCACTCTTTTATAACTATAATAAAGACTTAAACTTTGACCTACTCTATAAACAAAACATATATTACATGATTTCAATCTTCTCAAAACAATGTTTAGAGTATAGTTATGCCACCGCTTATATCGTTATGGTGATGTTTATTATATTACAATATAATGTCGTTGGTAGCAAGGGATTATGCTTAATCCACATCGGGATTAAATTTAATATTTATACGTGACACTAATGCTTGGTCAACATAACCCTCCACAATGATAAACTTGTGATTATGTTAATATAACACACGATGCATATGATTAGTGATTTTGGTTACGAATTATTGGGTTGACAATATGGTTTAACCCACACTGCAATAAACAAATAATTGATATAATGCTTCCATGCAAGAACTATAGGACACGACCCTCGCTGCATGGTTAAATTTGTTGCTACGTGGTTTAATTCTGTCCACGCCTGGAAAATATATAATGTACTGGAAACCTAACAAAAAATATTCTTGTCCTGCAGTTTACACTGGCTCTAGGGTTGCTTGGCTTGTCTCCCATGGCGGTCGTCATTCTCCTGGTTACCATTGCCTCGTGCTTTGACTCTGTGTTGCCTCCATTCTCCAATGTGTAGTTTTGATCACTGGTTCTTTCTCTGCAATACATGGAATTATCTTACCTGCTACCTTCGTCTCGCTGCCTATGAATCCTTTCTTCCAAAGCCTGCGTAGCTTGGTGACTGCTTCGGTTTCATTCTTTGGTTCTCGTGGCTCGCCACTGTGTTAGGTTCTTGAGGGTTGTTGGGTTCTCCACTGCACTGTCTATAGGTAACAGTGCTTTGTGAAGCTGTTCGATGTTCTCCTAGTGACAGGTAAATTTCATAATGAAATTTTATTTCAATTACTGCAAGTTTAAATAGAATATTTTCAAGCTCTAACACATAAAATATTTTACTAACAGTGGTTTTTATGCTTGCTGTAGGTGCTCGTCGATGTGAAGCTTGTACAAGGAATAAAAAGACAGCCCTTGCAACGATCATGGCTCGTAGTTCAAACTTGGGTAAGCCCCTTTGTGTGAAAGATGGATTCTCCCTCTATTATTGTTAGGGTGGTCGTTGGACTCGATGAGGGTTTTGAAAACTGTCTCTTGTCTTGTCACGAGTTATATTATTGTTTTTACTTTTTTATAGACTATTGGGAAGAATACTTAAATCCAAACCCTTGATAGGGTGGATGCAATTTGTATTGTGCACTGTTCTGGGTCAAAGCTTTGGCTTCACAGTCGGGTTCAGGCTTGTAAATTTTGTAAAGGTAGTTCCGATGTAAACTCGTTTTGGGTTGCCGGGAGTTATTCTATACTCTGTGCAATTTTTGGGTTTTTACTCTGTTAAAAGAAATTATAAACTGAGTCGAGTATTTTTTAAGGGTTTTATAAATTAAATTTTAAAGCTTATACTTACAGCCGTGACGTAAATATTGATTGTTTTGATGGAATTCATGGTTTAGGGTTTGACCTGCAAAAACTCTTGTTTGGTTTATACTAAACTTTTGATAATAATTACATTGTTTCTCTATTTTATTCTATCTGTCATTGAAGGACTGTGAGTAGATTATTGGACTATTTAATGATGGCTACATAATAGTTATAATTTTGGTTATTATGTCTGTACTTGTAATGTAATAGTTTTTTTAAGGGTTTGAACCCCGACATTCATTTCTATAGATGTATGTTGTCATTAAAAGACTCTATTTGTCTTGTAAATGCATTTATAGAAGTTAATCAGTAATGTATTTTATTTTGTACATAACAATTTTAGTTAGTAGTTTTAAAAGAACTACTCTATGTATAACCTAGGTTACTACGGTATTTAAAATATTTATAAATTACGCTCAGAATATGAGCTAGGGTTTACTCCCTTTTTACTTTAATAGAATATTAATTCGTGTGTTATTATCTTGTAAATTTTATTACTGTTGCATAGTTTTTCTTCAATTTGTTTTTATGAAGTAATATTTCATAATTATCACTGCTTAAGGATAATAATATTATTTGTATTTGTAATATTATTATCTATGTATAATATCTATTCTTAAGTTTATGTTGGTTTTTATTTGTATACTGATTACAACTGAGAGCAGTCTGCAATATTTATGTTATTTAATTCAATTGTTTCTGTAGACTTACTTAGAAAAAATGAAAGAACTTTCTTACCTGTCAATATTCTTTACATTTATACTATCTGCAAAAGTATAAGGATAGTTTCTTATAATATTAACTTAACCCTAAGTTACTACTGTCCTTTAGCTATTAAAGCTAAGAAAGGAATACGGTAACCTTTATCATATTCTTAACTATAGTTCAGATAGATGCAGGAAGATTAGTTGTCACTAGAAGAAGAAGATAAGCTATCTGTATTATTTTTATATCTTTTCTTAACATAAAATAATAACTTTCAACTGATAAAACTATTTCTTCTACTTCAATACAAATGTACAGTTTATAGAAGAAGATATTGTGTAGGAGATGAATTATATACTTAACAACAACTCTTAGTAAATAAAAATATTCTTGTCCTTTATGATATTTTAAACACATAGTCTAGTTCTGACAACCTTTCTACAAATATATTAATAAACTTTCTAGAAAACAACTATCTACTGATAGGAACTATTTCAAAACTCTGAAAACATAGATATTCTATTCATTTATATTCCTATCTTAATTCATTTATTTAAACACACTACCTGTGCTAGAGTACAATCTGGATTATTCCAGATGGGGAAAAACATAGGTAGGATTTATCTTTCATCATAGTACAGATTCAGCCTAGAAATAACTAAGAGATTTCAACACAACATAACATATAATCATTCATTAATTGCTCACACACAGATATAAACTATAACACAGAAATTAAAAGATAATGGAACTTGTCTTTAAAGCTGGACGACAACAGCAATGGGAGGTCGTTCCTCCCTACCAAATCCTGGAGAGCGCTCAAGAAACGAATTCTTAGGACCCCCAAGCCTGTTCTGGTCTCCTTGGTTGGAACTAGGTGGAGCAATTAACAAAGTACAAGTCCTGAGACTCAATACCAACTCTGCATACTGTAGTAAGATCTTTCAACTCCAAAGCTATACTAGATCAACTTCCTGCAGTTTACCCCTCAAACACCTTCATTCAAATTTCCCTTTCCCAATGAATTCCTTGAAGTGCATTCACCTGAATGATTCTTCTCCTGGAATGAGCATCCTCAGCTCTCTACATTGGGCATTTTTATTAATATTGCCTAGGTCTTTTTGGGTTAGTTGTCATTAATTGAGTCACCTGCTCTGATCCCACTTTCTTTGGGCATCATGACCCCAAATGTAGGGAAGTTTCCACTTGCAACATAGGAAGTGTTTGAGGATGTTGCCACTTGTCTTTTTTCTCTCCACCTAGTTCCCTCCACCAACTTGACCAGTAACACTCTTTTTAATAGCTCTCCCAAGCTGTTGTCTCCACTTTTATTTATTTAAAATTAAATATTGAGAATTACATTCCACATCCTTGAGTCTGCTGAGTCATCAGTTTCTACTTAGCATTAAATTTAACATAATTTCTGGGAATAAAATCAAAACAAGATAACATTATTTTTCAAAATTGAGGCATGTGACAAGAAAACTTAATAATTTGGTCATAAAGGATAGAATTTACACCTTCCGTGATCCACAGTATCGACTATCCAGAAAGCCTCCACCATCCATGATCTCAAATCAAGGGTGGAGATTGATTTCGTTGGTCTAACTTGCACAAATAAAATAGATTTGCAAATCTTTGGAATTGCTTAAAGGGCAGCATGTTTCAACGATCAAGATTTATGGTGGAGTAATATCAACGATGGAGGTGAATTCCGTTGATCTAACATGATCATGGAAAATCACTTTTCAAATTTGTGGAATCTCTTAAAAGGGGTGCATGTTTTAATGATGGAGATTAAGTCAGGTATGTATCTATAGTGGAGAGCGATTCCACTGATTCAACATGTATGGGGAAATGAAATTTTGAAACCTGCGGAATCGTTTAAAGGGCCTACAAGTTTTGATGGCTTGGATTAAGGTCGTTTTGGATCCAAGGTCGAGGAAAATTTTGTTGGTTCAAGGTGTCATTGACCTAAGTTTCTAGAATTGAGTAGAATTTCATAGAGCAAGTAGGTTCAGACACATGTCTCCATATCCTTGTTTTAATTGTAAGATCAACAATCCAGAAGCAATTTCGCAAGTGAAAATGCATGCATAGAATGAAACCGTTGCAAACCATCGCAGGTGCTTTGAGGAATCATTTTCATCCAATATTCCTGGTTTCCAGGTGTTCAATTTCCCATTTTTTTCCATCATGTGCACCTCAGCATGCTTTCATATTTCAGTTTTTTTTATCATGGAAAATCCACTAGATCAGAGGTTGTTAGGATTTTATGATCATTTGGGTTTGATCCCCATTTTTGTAACTGATTTTTTTGCTCTATTTTGAGGTTGGCCTCGAGATCCCAGTAGTCTATAAATGTACCCTCAAAAGAGGAATAAATGGTCGGTTTGACATTCATTTTTGAAGCCTATATGCTTTGTTTTGCATCTCTATAACTTTCCTTGGGAGCATTAATAAAAATCATAGCTTGAATGTCTGAGATTCATCATATTATTCACTTTTTAGTTGTTTTATTCCCTGTTTATTGCATTTCCAAGTATTTATAGTTCTACTAATGTTTTTTCTAGTTGCATGCAAGAAATCCGTTCTTAGTTCATCACTCGGTGCATCAAATAATATTTTTTTATGTGTTTCTGGTAAATGTTTTGGAATTCATATTCTATGCTCCATTTCAGTTCTTAGCCTTATTTTTTTGTTTGCTAAAGGTGGTGCCAGAGATTCACCCATAGATAGGTTCCTCTTGCTTCACTAGACTTCTTCTCCTTTCTCCCTACCATATCTCAAATGATATTCTGTTGAATATTTATACCTATTTTTCCTCAGACTATGAAGGTTATTGCTGCTCACTATTTCTTGTAAGTCCTTGAATGTTTCAGGATTTGACCTCATTTCCAAATGGTGTTGTCTGCATGCCTATCCTACACTCTTTTAAACCCCAAAAACTTGTTTCCCTTTAGAATCTATCCTTTTGTCTTCTTGTTTAAATCCAAATGTGTATGTGAATAACCCTGTGACATAGAGAGAGCCATCTCTTACTATATAGGCTAGAATACAATCTAAATATTGGTTTGAAAAGGTTACCCCTATTACTTCCTACCACAACCATAGGAATATTACAGGGTGATAACATATTTGCGTTGTTGCTGGGGAGTAATCACTATTTTCTCCTTGGGGAAATCGACATTGTCCTAGTTCTATGACCTGGTTGAGCAGTTGTTCATAGACACATGCTGGTTGTATATGCTCTGGCGACTCCACTCAAACATTTGGAAGGTGACTCCACTAGGATTACCGACAATGTAGAAGATGTAAATATTTTTCAAAACTTTCTATGGAAACTCTACTGGGGAAATGAGATCAATGTAAAGGCATGGAAAGGCATGGTAAAAATTAAAATAAGGAACTCAAGGGTGCATCTTCTCCAAGATACCTTATCCTTTCTCGTAAATTTTTTCTATCATTTCCTAAGCTTGTCAAAGAAATTTCCCATAGTTTATTGCACTCGAAACAAGGCCATCAACTTACCCCTATACATACTTCTTTTAGAACTGAAGGTATCTCTTCACCTTGTACATATAATTTTGACCAAGATCCTTCAGTCAATCCACATAAGAACAATGATCATCCCTATAAAACTTATAGTGCCACAGTTGATACTACATCCTTTTCTGAGTCTCTAGGGGGGGATCTCCAACCCTTTTCTGATCATACGTTCCCCTTATTTCCCTTTGAGTTAGCCTCATTAATATCCACTACCAGAGAGAATCCTACTTCCCTATCCCTGTATCCCACCACTTTAGAGCTTAAGCATCCTTCATCATCCAGTTTTACAGCCCTTCAAATATCTGTAGTTCCTCGCAGCACATTGAGTCCATCTATCACACCTACTTCAATTCCTCTTGCAAACCCTACTATAATCCTAGAAAAGGATACAACATTTTCCCATATACTTCTCCCTGCTTCTATTGATGACCTCCCCCAGGGATATGCCCAAAAACACAAACAATTTAAATGAAGAGAGGATATTCAACCGAAGAACACTTGGAATGGTTTTCAGACTGGATAAACTTGGAGGAAATAGATCATGAGGATATTAAAGTTGGGCTATTTTCCCAAAGTCTTGTTGGAGATCCAAGATAATGGTTCACAAATATTCCTGACAACTCCATTATGAACTATCAATCTTTTGAAGATGTTTTCAAGAACAAATGGGCATAAAAGAAAAACCCTGGGTAGTGCTTGTCCCAATTCCATTGCATGAAGAGGAGGGAGAGAGAATATGTCCAGGAGTTTTTTGACAGATTTATGAAAGTATATAATTCCACCCCTGCCCAATTCAATCCTCCCCCTAATTATTCCCAACTCCAATATGTTGAAGCTTTGGATAGTGAATTTACCTTATGGCTGAGTGAAAGAAGATATTCCTCCCTGACTGATATGATGAATGATACTATAGAGGTATAAATAAACCTGAATCCTACTAGAGAGAAAAGGACAAAAGAGGGGGAAAGAAGATAATAAAAATATCCCACACAACCTTCTTCCTCTAATTCACAAGAGGCAAGAATGGACATGATGATGAAAATCATGGAAAAGTTGATGGATAGATTGACTATGGAAAATAGACCACCTCCCAGCGAAAAACAAGAGAAATCGAATAGAAACTAGAAATTTAGAAGACCCCTTCCTCCCCCAAGAAATCAAAGGATCCCTGAAGGCCAACAAATTAGGCCACCTTTCCTAGATAATTATATTGCTGAGGAGGGAGGAGAAGATCTAATGGAAAATCAAAATCACCACTTTGATGATATTGATTTTGGGATATACCTTGTTGAAGAAGGAGATAATTTCTTTTTTCAAGAAGAGGATGCCCCTATTCACTCGGTAATTACCCTTTCGCAACTGCAATTTCTTCAAAGACATAATATGCTTTATGAAGAATGTAATCAGCCTGTTTCAAATCCTATTAATGGTGGTATTAAAGAAGATTTTAGTCCACATTTATATGAAGAAAAGGAAGGTGAGAACATAGGTGATGTACAAGAAGAGGGTCATAGTAGTTTTCTTGATAAAGATTACCATCAACTGGAGGAAGGTAACTTTTTTTCATTTAGTTTTTCCTCATTTGAAAATCTGAAACAAAGATTCAAAGCGTCTAAGAAAGCATAGAAACTTGAGGATATGAATAATTCCATGGAATTTGTAGGAGTGGATAATGAGAAGGGTGAAGAAGTAGAATCTTCTTTGCATTCCAATCCTCCCTTTTATGAGCAGGAAGATAATAATCCTAGCATTGTACAGGAGGAGTGTTACAATTTTTTATTTGAAGAATGCAATCAGCCTATTACAAGCTCTCCCTGTGGTGGTTTTGAAGAAGATTTCAACCCACTTATATATGATGAATATGGGGATGGCTACTTGGAAGATGAGGGTCCTAAATGGGATATATCTTCATGTTCTTCAAATTTAGAATCTTGATGCCAAGATGAGTTTATTTCACTTGATTTTATTGAATATATTCCCTTTGAAATGCATGAAAAGAATCAAGTTTTAAATTCTATCATTTTCAATGAAATAGTTGATGTCTGATGTACAAACTATCAGGATCATTCCTTACATGATTATTTTAAAGAGCAGTTTGACAGTGTGCATGTGGGGTTATAGTTTGAGCATCTTTATTGGGGCAAGCAAATCACAGAAAAATTTGAAGACTGTCCTGGATTTTATGACCTAGAGGCTGAATATATGAAGCATCCCTGTCATGGCAAGTGCACAATAGAAATTTTTGAAGGTTGTCATGATCCGATACTTGGATATGTGGGGAATCTTTGCAGTGGAAATGGTGGTTTGTGTCTTTGCAGTAAAGATCAGATCTCTTATCATAACATGTTTCCATTAATTCCCTCATTTCTTATCAAGCATGATGAAGAATCCCAATCATTAGATAATTTTCTTGATTGGATTCACTCGAAGTCAGAAGTTACTTGATTGAGAATAAATGCTCAATGAGTAGGCTAGGTAGGTATGAATAAGATCGATATGGTGAGAATTTCTGTAGTAATTTTTCAATTTGCTTTCAGTATTTGTTCGGTTTTTGTTTTCAGAGCAAGTTGGGAATTTCAAGAAATTTTGGGATCAGGAACTTGGTCTATGTGGTTCTTTTCTACCTCATAGCGAGGATAGCATCCCCAAGTTGGATTCGTTGTTAGCACCTATCCTAAATTTTGAGGATTTTTATAGATACACCCATATAGATTCCTCTTCTAAATCATAAACCAGTAAAAAGATGATGGGAAAGGTCAAAACATTTCATGTCTTATGACCTAGAGGTATGCATAGGGGGGTTTGAAGTTGCTTGGGAGGATTATTCCTAAGACTGAATGTAAAAACAATAAAAAATCCTTAGGCACAACCTTGGAAATGAGACTAATATGAAAAATAAGATCAAGGATAGGTCTTGGAAAGAGGGGACGATGGAGATGTAACCCTCAAAATAGATCAATGGTCCAACAAAATCTCAGAAGTGGAAAAGACAAAGTTTTGGCCATAGAATATTCACAAACCCTACTTCCTCTTTCTACCTTTTGTTTTCCACCAAATGTAGAAACAAAAAAGTGGAAGTAGAAAAGGAAAAATCATAGTCGCAAAAGATAAGGAATCCGCACTCCGCTTCCCACCTTCTTTTTCTGCCAAAGGTGAAATTGGAAAGGGTGGAAACGGAAAACATAAATATCTGGGTTGCAAAATTGGAAAACCTGACTTTCTCTTTCTGCAGTCCGATATTCGATAGATCATATCCCTTTCACCAAATATCAAAAGTCAGGAAGAGAATAAAGGGTGGATATGGGAAAGTAGAAAACTTAAGAATTTGGTCGTAAAAGATAGAACTTTTGCCTTCTGCGATCCATAGGATCGACGTTCCAGAAAGTCTCCGTCATCCCTGATCTCAGATCAATGTTGGAGATTGATTCTGCTGGTATAACTTGCACGAAGAAAATAGCTTTCTATATCTATGTAATTGCTTAAAGGGTGGCATGCTTCAACGGTCAATATTTATGGTGTATTAAGATCAACGATGGAGGTGAATTCCATTGATCTAACATTCTCATGGAAAATCACTTTTCAAATTTGTCGAATCTCTTAAAAGGGGTGTATGTTTTAATGATGGATATGAATTCAGGGATGGATCTATGGTGGAAAGAGATTCCGCTGATTCAACATTCACAAGGAAATGAACTTTTGAATTCCACAGAATTGTTTAAAGGTCCTGCGGGTTTCAATGGCTCATATCAAGGTCATTCTAGATGCACGATCGAGGAAAATTATGTGGGTTCAAGGTTTCATTGATCTAAGTTTTTAGAATTCAGCAGAATTTTATAGAGCAAGCAGGTTCAGACATGTGTTTCCATATCCTTGTTTTGATTGAAATATCAATGGTCGAGAAGCAATTTCGCAGGTGAAGATGCATGCATAGAATGAAACTATTGTAGGCTGTCAAAGGTGCTTTGAGACAATGTTTTTATCAAGTAGGCGTGGTTTCTAGGTGTTCAATTTCCCATTTTTGTCTATCATGTGCACCCCAACATGCTTTCCTATTTTAGTTTTGTGATCATGTCGAATCCGCCAAATAAGAGGTTGTTATGATTTTATGATCATACAGGTTTGATCTCCATTTTTGTAACTATTTTTTGTGCTTTTTTTGGAGGTTGGTATCAGGATCCTAGTACTTTATAAATGTACCCTAACAAGAGGAATAAATGGTCGATTTGACATACATATTTGAATCATGTGTGCTTCATTTTGCATCTCTGTAACTTTCCTTGGGAGCATTAATGAAAAGCATAGATTGAATGTCTGAGATTCATCATGGTGTTCACTGTTCAGTTGTTTTACTGCATTTCCAAGTCTGTATAGTTCTACTTATGTGTTTTCTAGTTCCATGCAAGGAATTCATTCTTAGTTCAGCATTCCTTGCATCAGATAATACATTTGCTTATGTGTTTCTAGTAATTTTTTTGGAATTCATCTTCTATGCTCCATTTCTATTATCAACCTTATTATTTTTTTCTGCTAAAGGTGGTGCTAGAGATTCACCCACAGATAGGTTCCTCTTTCTTCACTGGGCTTCTTCTCTTTCCTTCCTACCATCTCTCAAAATATATTTTGCTGAATATTGATACCTATTTTTCCTCAGACTATGAAGGTTATTGCTGGTCATTGTTTTTGTAAGTCCTTGAATTTTTTAGGATTTGACTCCATTTCCCATTGGTGTTGTCTGTCTATCTATCTTACACTCTTTTAAACCCCAAAAACTTGTTTCCCATCATAATCTAGCCTTCAATCTTCTTGTTTAAAGCCAAATGTATATGTGAATAACCACGTGGCATAGAGAGAACCCTCTCTGACTGTATAGGCTAGAATACAATCTAAAGGTTGGTTTGAAATGGTTACCCCCATGACTTCCTACCACAAGCATAGGAAATTTACAGGGTGATAACACTAATTACATGAGAAAATATAGAAATATAATTTTAATCAATACATGCCTTATAGTTTTATTTTTACTAGAATTACCTAGAAAATATTTAATTAATTGAATTTTAGACCCCCTAGGTCCTGGCAAGGTCAACACTTGATGTACTTCAATGAAGGGACATGACAGTCCTCCCATCCCAATTTTTCTTGTCCTCAAGCAGAAACAATCTAGGTGCTACAAAATATCAGACCAAAGGTCCTCCATGTTTCTTCTGTACCACTCTGATTATAGTCATTTCCCCAATGACTAAATTTTCTTCAACAAAATTATCAATCCAATTAGGATAACTAAGTTGAATTCCTGAATTCCATTTCTTATTATGCAAAGATCCAAATTTTGTTGCCACTTGTGGAGGATTTCCATTCCAAATAATTCCAAGGTGCCACTCTATCAACTACCTCCTCTCATACATCACAACCAACTGAAAGAACATTTCAGCAGGAAACAATTTAGGATCATACCACCACACTAGAAGTTCATCTCTCCCCATGCCAAACTGATTATTTTTTAGACTCTTCCACCATACATGGAATTTCTCAATGTGGTACCAAATCATATTGAGTATATCCACCATATGTAACTCAATGTGCCGGGAAGCACTGAAACATACATCATTTATGTTCTCAAGGAACAGGTGGTGATTCCCTATGGGGGTTGTAACACCCCGGTTTTGAGCCTGTTTGCATTTAAATAAAATGATGTAAATAATCATGTTGTGGAGCTAGGAAAAATCCCCACCATTGATTTAGTCTTATGTTTCGACGATTAAAGTTGGGCTGATGGTATTCTTTTTTATGCTAGCTAAACATTAAAAAGATGGACATCATGTTAAATTGCAATTTTTAATTAAAACCCACAACCGACTATGTCAATGCAACTAAATGAGATGGGGGAATGATTTTTCCTAAGGATAATGGGGGGGAATTGGAAGAGTGGAAAGAAAATTCAAAATGGGCAAAGCACCATCTCTAGAAAAACGTTTTTTTTTTAATTTTCTTGAAGAAAATGTCCATTTTTCCCTCATGCGGCAATGTTTCACCTTCTCCTCACGAATTGGAAGGGAAAAACATTTTTGGAAACCCAATTGGGAATTCACGTAGCAGCAAGCAAGAAAAACCTGTGAGTTTAAACCTTTCACAAATTTCTCCTATCCGCCAATTTGTTTCCTTTCATGATTTTGGTTTTCATGTTTGGATTTTTTCTCTTTCACGTTTTCTCCAGTCTGCTAGTTGTTTTCCTGAACATGGTTTCCTTGAATCCATTTCTTGTGTCTTTGTTTTGAAATACCAGCAAACGTTTTCATTTTTGTATTTTACAGTAGTCGGTTTGGCACCGGTAACACTCAGAATTTGTAATTACTGTGTGTATGTGTATTACTTGACTCTGCTTACGTTTTTGTTAATTCCCAGAACTGAGATTGTTGTGTTTGGAATCTGAACTGATTGAGGAATGGAAATGGAGTCTAGATTTTCTTGATAAACCTAGTGCGTGAAGGCACCTCACAGACTAATCTAGAAGGCTGGTTTTCTTCCTTACATACCCTGAATAGAATTGGAAGTGAAGGCATGGCCTGAGGGACTTTGTAGCAGAGAAGGGAATGCTTCCTTCTGTTAAGTGTGTAATTGTTTAGAAGTCAGGCTAGATCCAGTGTGGGTGCTCGTAGCTCTGGGATTGGGATAACTAGCTTAGCAGTCAGTCTTTCCACCTCCTTGGTATTCTGATAACGAAAATGATTTTACGGAACCATACTTATTTAAAAGTGTATAAATGTTGGCAAATATTACCAATTCTTAAAACGACAACTATAAAATGATTGGCAATATTTTTCAAAAAATATTTTAATTTCCAAGGATTTTATATCATTTATATAATAATTTGGTGATTTTTAGGGTGAAAAAATTTTACCCCATCAAAATTGGGCGAAACAGGGCTTCAAAAAATGCAAAATGGTGAATCTTTTTTCGGAGAAAAACATGGAAAAATAGCCCACTGGGATAAAACTCGTCCCTAAAAATACCCCTACCCGATAAACCCAATTGGAAGGATGACTTGGCTGGTAGTATGATAAACCCATTTGTTGGCTTGGTTGTGTCTCATGTGAATTTGGCTAAGTGTAAAACACTACCTGTGTAATTCTGATAAACCCAATTGTGATGGCTTGACTAAATTTTAATTGTATCCTTGGCTATGGGTGAAGTCTGCTAGTGTTCCTTATTCCTTGGATAATATCATGCCCATCTCGCGGGTGGAAATGTTGCTGAGAAATTAAAGAGCACACTGGCCTATGGTTGGGTGGAACGTTGCAGTAACATAGTTGGTTGCAGGACGAGCTTCTTTCAAAGATAAGTATTCTTGTGTATTTAATTTCTTCAACTATATTTTCCTATGAATTATCATGAAATTATCATGAAGATGTTGAATGCATGAGTGTGTTGAATGAATGATTTGCTTCCGCTATATATATATCATGTACATTTCATTATGCATCTGTGTATTTATATGTTTTTATAAAATTCATTATTATTATTTTCATGGGGATTAGTTTTCCCGGGTTGTTAGATGTTAGTCGCGTCCTCTCCACTGAGTAAGGGTTGGGGACATGATAGGGGTGCTCATCTCCAACATGTCTCTACTCATCCAATCCATGGATGGGTATTCACTCCATATAATTTATCCCTTTGGATTTCTTGCAGCTTCCTCATTTGTTATCTTTGTTCTGGTGCAAAAACTGAACACTCTGCTACTTGTTCCACCAAACTGGCTCAAGTGGAACTTCCATGCATATCCATGCATGATGAAGACATCAAATATATGCCTCTAATGTTTCTTTTCAAAATATAAAGGGAGTGATGCAATTTTCATACCATGTGGTTGAACCATTAAGTAATCAATGGAATATGTGGGAGTGTCTTGCTCCTCATGTGGCGCCAATAGGAAAAATCCCTTCACCCAATTTTCATCCCTATGTGTGTTGGCTGCCATAGGTGTGTGGAATAAATTGTAGTGAAACAACTCTAAGCAAAACGTGTCCACCAAAGGTTTTTATGCATCAAACCCATCATGTTCTAGTCCAACAAAAGGGATTTCTTCTGACTCTTCACTGGAAAGAGGACTCCTTTCATGAAAAAAATCATCTTTTGTTGGGAAATGTCCATGTTCTTGGAACTCATCATCTGCATCCCAAAACTCCTCAAGAACAAAAAAATTAGAATGCACCTCATGTGCATGTGTATGGAAGGTATTTAATGGCTGCAAATTAAATATTTTCTGTTGCCCTCTTGTTATGGCAGTTTGAACTATAACAAAAAATTTCTTGTTGAAACAGAAGAACTCCTTTCCTCCCAAATTCGTCATTTCACTTATGTCTTTATTCACCCAAAACATGGATGAATGAGCACTTTGATTTTCTAATCCATATGGGATGTGATTAGACACCACCTATAGAGTAGAACCTACGACACATAACGGTATCTCATGAGGTTTCTCCTTCAAATCATGCATGCAAAACACTTATAGATGCAAGAAATTCTAGTGCATCCTTGATATTCCATTTCAGTGATACATTTATCTACCCAATCCATGAATAGATAATCACTTTTTATTTATGATTCAATTGGAATGTCCTAATCCATATTTCCCATACATAAGAACACTTCATCCTTCCTCCCAGTTGCAATTAGTTCTTAGCAAATATTTGTTTCTTTCTAGCTTTTCACAAGCACCTGCAAATTTGGTCTTTCCTCTTGGCTTTCCTCTACATGAGGTTCCTCCATTATACCCAAAACATTTCCTTACATTCAGCATGAAGGTGTGACACATTCAAATCCTTTTGAAGTTGACATATCGACAACTTTAACTCTTGAAGGGCTCTGTTTGTGCTCTTGAATAAGTCACTGGTCATATCCAACTTATTAGTGAGCTTTTCTGATTCCTCTTCTTCTTTATTGAGTGCATTATGGTACATTTTAGACACCATGAGGGTGTGTTCTCTATCATATATTAAGTTCATATATATCTCCTTCATCTTGACCATTTATCTTACAGAATATTTCCAACAACATCTGGTCAGCAAGGAATTGGTGTCAACAAAGTTGTTCATGGCTGATGTAAGATTCTCTCTGTCCTCCTTTACTGATCCACTAAAACGAAGATTGAAAGAGTAAGGAAGAGAAAATGGATAGAGAAGTAAGAAAACGTAATGTAGAATGTATTTTATTAAAATGTAGAATATGTATTACATAATAGGGGCCCTAGTAATTTATATCATAAGTGGGGAAGAGAGGTGACTTTTCAAGTCACCTCTTAGTTTATTTACATTAATTAACCTAGTGTAATATTTAAATTTATCTTTGTTACATTGCCTTCCCCTTAAGGAAGCTTTGTCCTCAAAGCTTATTGGACGACAATGACTATGTGAAATGTCGCATCGTATATCATGAGGATATTTTTATGGGTTCTTATTGGCAGGTTTTGTCCCTGGTTCTATTTTTATTATGTGCTTGGTTTTTCTGTTTGTTGGCAGCACCATTGGCAAATTCTGAAACACATTGCAACGTTCTCGAATTACCTCATGTGTATCTAGTTGTTTTTCCATATCTCCTTCACTTGTTAGAATCTCCATTTCTTAACATTGAGGTATGTATGTTGGTTCATATCTCCAACGTAGCTTTTCCATCTGATGTGATGTAACCAGTTGTGTCGGAGGCGGTTGGAACCCGTATAATTTGTGTGTTTTCCCAAACATATGGAATTCAATAAAATGTTCTTGGTGATTTGCAGAGTATGTACCTAAGGTTTCTAACCATTGTATTCCTAATACTACCTCGATTCCTCCCAATGGTAACGCAAAGAAATATGATTCTAAGTTATATTCTTGCATTTGTAACTTAACCTTGTGACATTTTCCCACATTGTCAATCTTATTGCTAGCTACTACCATAACCTTCATGCTAGGTACTGGACGAATAAATAGGTTAAATGCTTTAGAAAGGTTGACATTAACGAAGTTATGGGTGCTTCCAGAGTCGATGAGAACTATGACGTTATTATTTTTTATATATCCTTTAATCTTCAATGTTTGTGGTTTGGAGATTCTAGAAATAGCGGCTAATGAGGTTTGTGGGGAGTCATCCTCGATTCCTGGGTGGTATTCTTGTTGGCTATTCTCGTCATTCTTAATTGGTTCACTGACTTCTACCTATGCTTCACAGGCATATAATTTCTTTTGTATGCATCTATGCTTAGGATCCCATTTGTCTCCATAGAGCTTACATTTCCCTTCTTTTATTCTCTGGGACTCTAAACTAGGCTTTGTTCCTTCCCTAAGTTGAGGCGGTATATACCTTGGATTTCCTTTGTATGTTGATTGGAGGGGGTTCTTTTTGGAGTCTTCTTGTTCGACATTTGTATGAATGGATTTTCTTTCAATAATCTTGGCTTTACGTCGTGCTTCCTCCATGGTAGAGATGTTGTGTAACTCTAGTTCATGATGAATGTGTTATTCTAGACCATGTATGTAGGTTTGTAATCGTTGGTCATCGGTTAACTCTGGAACTCAAGTTGAACCATTCATAGGTGTACTCATCGACACTGTTGTTTTGTTGTAACCTTGTGATTTTGGCAAAAAAGTATTTCTCTTCAACGCCTTGGAATCTTTTGATGAGGTCATTCCTGAAGCTAATCCAGTTGTGAGAACATATTCTTGTAGTATTATTCAACCATAAGTACCAGTTGTAAGCACTGCCTTCTAGATGCATGGAGGCATATTTAATTTTCTCTCTGTCATAACGGATGTCATGGATGTTTAGGTATTCCTCGGCTTTATTAATCCATGCTATGCATTATTGTTCATCCCCGTCGTATTTGGGTAACTCGAATTTCACCCATATTTGACATCCTTTTGTATATGAGTTTGAGGAAGACATGTTCAACAGAGGATTCGGCTACTCTGGTGTTCTCAAAGAGTTTGGTTGCAGGTCATTCGATAATTGTAGTTTTTCCAAGATGGCAGTTAAAACTGCCTGATTTTTCTTTTGGTCCTCTTATAGAGAGAGGAAGCTATTCTCTATTCATGACGTAAATTGTGTCCAATTTGATGTCAAATTGTCACTAGTTTGTTTGATCTTTTGCTTGGAGTTCCTCGTAGTTCTTGTTAATCTTCTCATTTATTTGATCGAACCGAGCATCCATTGATCTGGTGATTGCTGGAATCTTCCCAGTGCTAAATGTGGATTTATTTGTGTTTGTTTTTTGGTGCCAACCCGCCACGATTTTTTTAAACAATTATAATAATAATTTATTATAATATAGTTTTTATTTTTTTGTTTTAATAATGATAATATTAATAAAAAATAATATTTTTAATTATTATTAATATTAAACTATATTAAATAATAAATATTATTAATAAACAAGGTATATTTAAATAATATTTATTAAATATCAGCCCACCGTGGATGAACATGGATGTTGGAGGCGGCGATAGAGGAATAACGACGATTATAATGAAAGTGATGCAAGTTGGGGCATGGAAGAAGGGGGGTGTCGGAGAGGGAGTAAGGTGGGAGAAGGAGCAGATGGAGGGGGGTGGAAGGGAGCAGGAGGATGGAAGGGAGCAAGAGGATGGAGAGTGTGTAGGGAGCAGGAACGTGTGGAGGTAGGTGGATGGTGGGGAATGGCATGTGGAAGGGAGTAGGCAAATGGAGAGCAGAGGGTAGCAGGTGCACGAGGAATTGAGGATGGAAGATGGAGCAGGTGCACGGAGGATGGAGCAGGTGTGTGGGGGATTGGGGATGGAGGATGGAGTAGGTGCACAGAGGTTGGAGGATGGAGAGAGGCAGAGGGGTGTAGGGAGAAGTCACACATGGAGGGTGGTTTGAGGTGGAAGTGTTAGCAGTTGGGGGTGATGGCGTAGCAAGTGGAGGAGCATGCAGATGGAGGGAGGGTGGATGGAGAAGGCATGAACATAGAGGGGAGAGCGGGAGAGGGGATAGGTGTGCAGATGGTAGAAGAGAGGGTGGAGGTGGAGATATGGAGCAGGATATAGAGGGGGGATGGAGTGTAGTGTGAGCTCGTGGACAGTAAATAGGAGGTGGGTGTAGCTGAGGTGGTAGTGGGGATTGGTGGTGGGCGAGTGCCGAGAGCCAAGAGGCTCTAATACCAATGAAAGAGCAAGGAAGAGAGAATGGTCAAAGAAGTAAGAAAATGTAATGTATAATGCATTTTATTAAAATGTATAAGATGTATTACATAATAGGGGCCATGGTAATTTATATCGTAGGTGGGGAAGAGAGGTGAATTTTCAAGTCACCTCTTAGTTTATTTACATTAATCAACCTAGCATAATATTTAAATTTGGCTTTGTTACAAATATCATACACCAAGGTTTATTCTTCTAAGATATGACATATAATACCATTTTTGTTGTGGCATGGATCCTCAACACAAAACTCATTCTCGGCATACAAGTCGGCCTCTAATAAAATCACTTCCATGATGTGAAGTGAAGGGTATCTCTGAAAGTTGCAATGAGATGTGATCATTACACAAATTAGAAGGTACATAATAACTTGGGATTTCACCTTCATCGTCTTCCTCTAAGGACACTATGGTGGCCTTCTCTTCCACCTGATTCTCAGGTTCACACCCAAGTGATGTGACCCTGTCTTTATTTATTTATTTTGTGCCTCAAGTGGTGCCTGCAAATATGATTTGTAATATTATTTTGGATTTGATCCAAAATATGACTCTCCATCCATACATGAGCCAACATCCTTATCAGTTATTTGCATATGACCCCCAAAGAATTTGGAAGTGCATTCACCTTCATTTTCTTCTTCCATGCAGTCACCTTGCAGTAACCTGCACTCCACCTCTGGAATCACCACCTCTACTTATTTTATCTTATTCTTCAAGGAACTTGAGGCTTATTTATCTTGAGTGGTAGTCAACTCATAGCCCTTGAAATATTTATTTGAAGAGAAACCAAACATTCTCCTATTTCTTGGACAAGCATATGGGTTTGATGAATCTTCCCTTTTGGTTCCTCTTTTGGTTCTAGGTGGCAGCCATCTAGTACCCACTTCCTTGCACACTTCATCAACCATGTGTGCAATCATTTCCTTGTTTGTCCCAAAGTAGGTATATCTGAACAACTTATGTATCTCAAGAGTACAATACTCTTGAAAAGAAAGGACCTTCCAAAGTCCAACACTTAGTCCCCAATAATATGCAAGGTACATAACTGCTTCCTTTAGTCTCCCTCTACAAGAAGACCCATCATGTACAGATCTAGGGCTCATGAATTCCTGATAGGATGAATCATAGAAATAATCATTTTCATTACTCATTATACCTCCATCAACATAAGGGCATTCTTCGTCTTCATATTTTTTCCAGTACTCTTCGTACTTCTCATCGAAGTCTTCTTCATAGTATGCCATGGATAAATTTTTTTCTCTTCTACTGAGAGCTTACTTTCCATCTGTTGGGCCATAAAAGAGATCTGATACCAATATAATGTTACCATATCTAATATACAAATCAGAACACTAATATTGATGCAAACTTAATTAAAATTCTGATTTAAAACTTGCACTCTATCAGTCAAATTTTGGACTAGGAAGATAAGGGTATTTTGCTGAGAAATTTATAAACAGGGAAGTGGAGAGAGTGAAGAAACCAAGGAAACTTTTAGTGTCACATCCCCAACCCTTACTCGGTGGAGAGGACATGACTAACATCTAAAAACCTATGAATTCTAAGCCCCATGAACATAATATATAAAAAAAATGTATTGAACTTAAAACATACATAAGTATAAACAGATGCATAATGCAATATACATATAGCGGAAGAAAAATCATCCTTTCAAGCATTCATCATGTTCACAGTATTTCATAAAATAATTACAGTTGTGGAAAACAAAATATAAGAGAATACTTATATTTGAAAGAAGCTTGTCCCGCAACTAGCTATGTCACTGCAAAGTTCCACCCAACCATAGGCCATTGTGCTCTTTAATATCTCAACAACACTACCACCCCAAAGATGGGAATGATTTTCGCCAAGGAATAAGGAACACTAGTAGACTTCCCCCATAGCCATGGATACAATAAAACTTAGTCAAGCCAACACATATGGGTTTATAAGACTTATACAGGCAGTGGTTTACACTTAGCCAAAATTCACATAAGACACAACTAAGCCAACAAATGGGTTTACCAGTCTACCAGCCAAGCCATCCTTCTAGTTGTGTTTATCACGCTGCCAAGGAGGTGGAAATACTGACGGCTAAGCCAGTGAACTCATCCCCAGAGCTATGAACACACACACTGGATCTAGCTTGATTTCTAAACAATTACACACCCAACACAAGGAATCATTCCCTTCTCTGCTACAAAGTCCCTAAGGCTAGGCCTTCCCTTCCAGTGCTATTCAGGGCATGCAAATAACAAAACCAACCTTCTAGATTGGGCTGTGAGGTTCTTTCACACACTAGGTTTATCAAGTAAGTCTAGACTCTATTTCCATTCATTCAATCAATGTAGATGCCAAAGCAAGAACGTTCGTACAGTTATCTCAGTACCAAAATTAACAAAATGTAGCAAATGCCAGGGATTACATACACACACAGTAATCAAGAATTTATGAACATTGACAGAACTAGACCGACTGCTGCCATTACCAAAAACAAATCGTTTGTTGTTTAATTCAATCAAAACACCAAATTGGCTGCTGGGCAATCGTATACAGAAAACCTTTGGAAACCAAGAGAATCGTGGGAAGGAAAACAATTGCCGAACAGGGCGGAAACGTAGATGAAAACAAAAATGAAAACGTTTGTTGATTAATCAAATCAAGACACAAATCGTGTCAGGAAAATGACTAGAAGACTGGAGAACATGTGAAAAGAAACAAATCCACACAGGAAAAACCAAAAAATGAAGGATTCAGATTTTCAGACATGAGAAAAAATCATGAAGGGTTCAGACTCATAATCACTTTTGCTTGTTGGCTCCTGCATGAATGTAGGATTGCCTTCCCAAAACGTTTTCCTAGTCCAAACCATGAAGGAAAGTGAAACGCTACCGCGTGATAGAAAAGTGGCCATTTTTTCAAGAAAATTTTAAGAAAAATGTTTTTTTCGGAAATGGTGTTCTGCCCATTTTGAATTTTTCCCCACTCTTCCAATCCCCCCTCCCCCCCCGTTATCCTTAGGAAAAATCATGCTTCCATCTCATTTAGTTGCGTTGACATAGTTGGCTGCAGGTTTTTAATTAAAATTGGAAATTTAGCATGATGTCCAAAATAATAATGTGCTGGATAGCACAAAATACCATCGGCCCAACCTTAATCGCTGAAACATAAATACTAAATCAATGGTGGGGCTTTTTCCTAGCTCCACACCATGATTATTTACATAATTTATTTAAATGAAAACGGGGTCAAAACTGGGGTGTTACATTTAGGATAGAGAAATAATGTTCCCTAAAACATTTATATCATAGACCATTTAGGTTTCAAAATCATCATCTACTGAAACTTAATCCCACGCTTCTCGGTCACCTAAACGTGAAACTAGGAATACTTTTTCAAATCCAATCAACTAGAGGCTTGGGAAAGGTTCATATATGTTGAATAAATGGTAGTAGGCTTCAAATAAACTTTCATATAGCTAATAACAGTTCAGGTAGTATTTTGGGATGTTAGGATAGATTTGGAAAAAACTAGCAATTTTGGCCCAGAGAGGCCCTGCCCAAAGGAGGATGTTCAAATCAGGTACAGATCCATTAAAAACTCAGTTTAGGGGTTGGTATGGATATAGGTATTATTTAAAAATGTGTATCAAATTACATAGTTTCATTTTCATCAACAAAACTCTCGAAATCAATAAAGCTCTAAAACTAGTAATTTTTTCCTAGCCATCTAGCATGGGTGTACAATAATGCATGAATTTTGTATCATAAATATATCATACCTGATAATGGAATTATATATATATATATATATTAAGCTCAATGATTGAGCTTAATTTTTCCCATAGATGGGGATTTTGATCAGTTTAATGCCAGGAGATTATAGTAATGGTCATGGGAAGGAGCATGAATGATTTAATCTTTGATATATATATATCAAAGATTAAATCATTCATGCTCCTTCCCATGACCATTACTATAATCTCCTTGCATTAAACTGATCAAAATCCCCATCTATGGGAAAAATTAAGCTCACTCATTGAAAAATTAATATGAGAGATTATTGAAAATAGATATTATAGTATTGAAGAGATAATTAATAGAGTTTTGGACTGATCAAATAAAGGAGTGGTTGGAGGTCCGATCTCTCCACAAATGAGACCCAAAACAGAGGGAAGGAGGCCCAAATCTGACATCAAGCTAGAGCTGGGAGTGTAGGTGAAGTTTCCTTCACTGGAGCTCGAATTCAATGGAGATATTAAATGCAATGGATGTCTTATCTGAATCTATGGTGTTGTACATTATGTCTCCAACACCTAAAACGAAATAGAAGGGGAGGAAGAAGATGGGGAAGAGAGGACTTGGGGCACATCTACCAAAGGACCGAGGCAGAACACTCAATAGAATCTATGCTTCCCATAAAGAAAAACAAATCATCAAACAAACAAAATATCTTGAATTTCCTTTAAATATATCATTTGTGGCTTGTTTAGCAAATATAGGTGACCTGTGAGAGCAAGACATCCACTTAGAAACCCTACCCTAACCATGAATGAATGCACCCTCCTTGAGAATTTTAGCAAATTTGAGTCCTTAAAGATTTTTCCATTCTTGTATCCTTCATCCCATTTGGAAACTCTGATTTCCTTGACTGGTAGTTTCCTATGTTATTCTTGACATATTTTTCTATAATGCCTGCTTTTATGTACGCTTTGCTTTTCTCCGCTTTTGGCAATTTCGATATTTTTCCTGACAGCTTCTTTTTCCTTATTTTTTCATTGTTTCTACTTTCATTTTGAGAAAGCTGAATTTCCAAATTCGACCTCTTTCACTTCTGTAAGCATCACCACTCATTTTCACATTATTTATTTTTTATAAAAACTAATTACATGAGAAAATCCAGAAATACAATTGTAATCAATACATGCCTTATAGTATTATCTTTACCTGAACTACCTAGGAAATATTTACTTAATTGAATTTTAGACCCCCTAGATCCTAACAAGGTCAACACTTGATTTCCTTCAAGGAAGGGACATGACATAGGAAAACCTGCTTAAATACGAGTCAAGATCTAGTGAAAAATCACAATCATTAGGAGATGAATATAGGAGACTGATAGGTGGATTATCAAAGAAAGAAAGAAACTATGATTTATGATTCTGATATATCGAAAAGTGAATCTATATCAGATATGTGGGGAAATTATTTAACTCTAGCACTCAAGGAATATTTTATATCACCTTGGAACTGTGCATTATGACAGTATTCTGAGGAATCAACAGGATTCTCTAGCTCATATGGAGCTTCAATGTTGTGCTTCTCAAGAAGCTGAGACATGATGTCCATATTTTTATTGAAACATTTATTCTCAAGATGAAACCCATTTGTATAATAATAACACTTGGACGTAATTCCTTTATTCTTGACATTCTTCATTGAACCTTCATCAGTAGGCTTTGAACTTTCATCTTCATTATCTGACTTTGGCTTCTTCTGTTTCACAATTTTCTTCTCTTTGGATTTGGTATTCTTACTTCCTTGAACTATAAGACCATGATACTTTCCCTTGGAAGATCTAAGAGCACCCATATGGATCAATTTATCTTTCTCCTTTGTTAGTGAATCAAAGAATGTACTCAAAGAAGGAATTTCCCATTTCAAAATAACAAGCCTACTAACATGAAAAATAGATAGAAAAACTGAGTATTCATGACCCAATTTTCATGATATGGAAATAATCAATTGATATTATTTATTTTCAATCCCACAGTGCTTGATAAATAGAACAAGTGACTTGAATTTGGTGAAGAAACCTTGATGGAATTGAAACTACTTGGACTCAATGAGAATAACAAATTCTCCAACTGATGCGCTCTTATGTCATCTTGAACTCCAAAGAGAGACTCAAGGTTGGTCCATACTTGGTTGAAGTGGTGAAACCATATAGATGAAAGAGTAGATAAGGGGAAATAGAGAGTAAAATCAATCCATAGGCTTCATTCAACTTATTATGCCACTTATCTTTCTCAACAACAGGATTTGGTTCATTTTCTAAAGTCATAGAAACTCTATAGAGTCCCTTACTACGCAATAGAATGCCAACTTTGGATTTCCATATGTGATAGTTGAATGGAATAAGGATCAAATCTAAAGAAGAATAGATACATAGATGTTGATGCGCTCAAAGAGATACTCTTTGCAACCTGCACAAATAAAACTAGAAGAAAATATTGTAATCTCAAGTGTTGATGTATTTGTAATTTCGGAATGTATTCATCCATATATCTTATGTATTGTACCCCGATGTTTATTCCAGGATGTATCTATAATGTATTTGAGTCATGTCATGCCTCGATGTTCCTATCGAGAGGTTCTATAATGTAAACAAGTCATGTCAAGTCATTGTGGGTAACCCTCCTATTGGTCAAAGGTTAAAGTCCCCGCAGTTGTGGGGCCCTAGGGTTATTAGAATATCCTAGAGAATTCAATCCTAGGTGAGTCATTGTAAGTCGGGGCAATAGTCCCCACCATTGTGTTAAGGATAACCCTCCTTGTTGGTCAGAGGAGGCAAAGTTCCCACAAGTTGTGGGGCAATAGGGTTATTAGACACTCCTAGAGATGTCGGCTCCAGTAAGTAATTGTTGAGTGAGGCTGACATGTTGGAGTGGGTTTCAAGTGAATGAAAGAATATAAATAGAGAGTGAGCCTCTCTATTTATCACAAACACACTCACTCATTGGGGTGCATGAGTGAGAGAGAAGCTGCTGGGATCAGAGAGAGAGACTACTGCAGTCGGGATATCATCTTTATGTTTTCGAGTTTTACTTTTGGTGTTGATTCTATCTATAAGGAAGTTGTGGGGTTTTATCCTTTATGGTTTTCCTGAGGAAAATTATTTGTGTCTCTTGTCTCTTGTGTTTTATTGCTTTGCATGTTATTCTCTCAGTTAAAGATCCTAAGATCATAATGCTAGCTTGAATGATAAAAATGTAACATGGTATCAGAGCTAACCTGAGAAGAAGACATTGTACAGCTGCAGAAGCTAGGGATTATTAATTTTTGGGCCCCTCTCCATATTCCATCAGCAAAAGTATGCTAGGCTGACTCTCCATTCAAGGGCGCATCTTTCTGTAGAAGCAGAATTCGATTCCGGACATTTTCAGTTTTTGGTATGGGAAATTAGGGCTTCTTATAAAAGAGGAATTTTTTAGTGATCCCACCATAAGATTACTCTCCTCATAAAAATAAAAGTTTAGAGACCTAGTTCAATATTTTTGGTTGGGTGAAACTCCCTAAAAGTCAAACCCTAGTTTGACCCCGAGGTGGAAAAACCCTAAATACTAAAACTGATACGTTTTAGTAGATTTGCTACATCTCAGGATTGGAGAAGGATCAGGAGCTTAAACTTTCACAAACCAAAGAAACAATCCTGATTTACACTGTATCCAAAATTTAGCCTCAAATTCGCTATATTCTAGGAGATATGATCCCTCCAAGTTATGGTTCCAGCCTCTTCCAGGATTCATCCCTAAACAGGACACCTAGGGAGAATTGATATATATTGGGATACAAAGGTACAAATGAAATTTTTGAAGATTTTCCAGAAATGGCACACACTTTAATTTCTGTGGTCTGAGTTTCAGACCCAGAAGATGAAACAATGAGACGTGGAAATCTGTAAAACTTCGTTGTTCTGAACAGTCCTGTAACAGGTCACCTTGGGAAAATGATCATAAATACAAATTGGTGAAACAAGTTCTGATGAAACCTATGGTTTTGGAATAGGGACATGCAAGTATACCTCAGTGAAAAGTTTTAGACATATAGGAGCAGTAATTTTAGAGATACCGCAAAAACAGTAACATAAATTTCTGCAGAAGAAATTGGAAAACTAGGGCTTCTTGTTTTGAGAGCTTCCCTCCACTGTTTTTAAAAACGGAATACACTGGACAGCACAACTTGAAAAGATATATATTTATATCCAATTAGATTTGAAATATTCCAAGTTTTGAAAATTAGGGTTTCTCTAACAAACCCTAGATCAGCTAGCTCCGAAACTAGGATGGACACCTCAAATCGGTAAGATCTAATCTTTTGCTATTTTCATTTGAGGTTTTCATTTCAAAGTGATGTATCACATCAGCTTGATTATAAGCTTGGTGAAGTTGAAAAATTCCAGTCATGGAAGTATATGATCTCTCTGAAGAAAATGAATTGGACACCTACATGAGTAGAGAGGTTCCAGTTCCAGAGGGAGATGAGGCTAGAATCCTTACACCAGAAGAACTTGGTAAAGGCCAAGAAGATCATTGGTGATTCAATCACAAATCACCTTATACCACAAGTGTCTTCCCTAAGGACACCTAAAGAGATGTTTGATTCCTTGACCAAGCTATTTGAAGGGAAGAACATAAATCAGAATATGACCTTATGAAACCAGTTGAAGAATGTGAAGATCCAAAATGCAGAGACCATGCAGTCATACTTTACAAGGGTCTCTCAAATCAAAGAACAACTTGTAACAATAGAAGAAGAAGTGGAGAATGTAGAAGTGGTGATAGCCACCTTGAATGGCCTCCCAGGATCATGGGATTCATTCATGTGAGGAATGTTTCCCAGAAAGAAGTGATTACTTTTAGTAGACTCTAGGAAGAAGAAGAAGCTTGACTCATAATAAGAGAAGAGAAGATGGGAGCAATTGAACATCAAGCTCTTACCATCCAAAGAAGATCCCTCAAGCAATGAGGAATATGAAGAACTCAACTCTTGAAGAACCTATTATCCATCTTAGCATTTGAATAAGAATCAATGCTATTATGAATGAAGAATATGATGAAGAAAAAGGCTCAAGAAGGAGTCTACCCACAAAACAAATAAAGATAAGTATTCAATTGTCATTTCATGATATTGTTTTGTTATGAATTTGTTTATATTCAGTTAACATATTATGCATGATAGAATGTTTGCATTAATGACAGTATACTACTAATATGCATGTGATGGGTAAGTAGATCATGGTGCTATACAACACTCCATTGCTTCTTATCTAGAATGAAACCTCTTTGCTAACATATTGGATTAGTGCACAATCTCAATGTTGTCCTGTTAGCGATGGAAGACATCTAGAACGTTTCCGTGAGATATGGATGAATGTTGTATTGTCTAAAGTAGTTGCATTATAATATATTTATGCATAATAATTTGTCAGTATGAATATTCCTTATGAAATGTTTCGAACCATACAAATGCACTTGACTTGTAGGAAAGATCGCATACATAATCGCCTACAAGTAAAGAAGGATGAGACTTGTTCCGAAGAACAAGTGACGACAGTTCAAGATGAAGAATACAACGACATCATTGATGTACAACCTTCCATCCATGAAAAACTAACCAAGAAGAAAGGGAAGACAGTTCAAGAAGAATGATGTCTAGGATGCAGTATCAATACATGAAGGAAAGTTTGTAGTTCCATCATGCAGTAGATGGAAACATTGTGGGATATAAGGAAAGCTTCATAGCACGACGCTTCTCACAAAAAGAAGGAATAAACTATGAAGAAACATTTGCAGCCAGTGGGAGTTGAAACACATACATGATGAGATGGTTGAAGATCTTAACCTTTGATACAAGGTTGAAGATCAAATTCTATACACTAGATGGATACATAGAATATTAGTAGCATAGGAAGCTACTTGTAACTTCGGTATAGAATGTTTCAGTGCATAGAGTACGAAAGACAGAGGGAGTATGATGCTCTGCTTCAGAGGGAGTAACTATAGAATATCGAGAGGTTCGACATGTTATGACAGGATGGATAGATTACTGATGACTCTATGCTTTACTAAGAGTAAAGCAGATTCCAACCTTTGCTTCAAGGTTGATGGCTGAAGACCAATGATGCTCCTGTTATGTGTCGATGCACTATTTTCTAGGCATGGAGGTATGGTAGAATCTTCCTTAGACAAGGGAAGTATGTAGTAGAGATCTTGAAGAGGTTCAGGATGATGGACTGCAAGGCCATGACCACACCTATGGCATCGAACATGAAGCTATTGAGTGATTATTCATCAGAGACGGTTGATGCTATGATGTGTCGTCAAATGATTGGGTCCTTAATGTACCTAACGAATACGAGACCAGATATTTGCTTTGCTGTGAACACATTGAGACATGTTCACGCGATGGTTGCAAAGCATGCAATGAGGTACCTGAAGGGTACAGTTGATTATGGGCTCAAGTATAAGGTGAATCAAAAGATTAACCTGGAGGGTTATGTTGATTTAGATTGGGCAGGCAGTGCCATCGATAGGAAGAACACTTTAGAGTGTTGCTTCAGTATGGGATCAGGTGTGATCTCTTTCTTTAGCATGAAGCAGTCCTAGGTGGCACTGAGTATAGCTGAAGCAGCGTATTCCGTAGCATGTTTAGCTATTTGTGAGGCAGTATGGCTGAGGAAGCTACTGTCTGATTTATTTGATCTCTAGTTGATGCTACTTGTATACATTACGACAACTAGAGTTGTGTGAAGTTGTTGGAGAACTCGGTGTTCCATGACAAGTCTAAGAATATCGAGATCAAGTATCACTATATCAGGGATATGGTGTAAAGGGGAGCAGTAAAGCTCCAGTATGTTGCGATGGAAGAAGAGATAGCTGATGTGTTGATGAAGCCATTGGCCAGAGTGAAGTTTGAGTACTTCAGGGAGAAGCTTGGTGTTCTCTAGATATAGGTTCCTTCCAAGGGGAAGTGATGAGTCTATGAGCCATTCTAACATGGTGAGAGGATTGGTTCCTTCCATGGTCAGATGTAAGGGCTGAGCCATTCTGTCATGGTGAGAGGATTGGTTCCTTCCATGTTAGATATGAGTGTTGATCCATTCTGATATGACTGTAGGATTGGTTCCTACATGATGAGATATAAGGGATATTGCCATTCTTGGAATGGAGGTGCTTGGTCAGTTACCAGGAAAAGTTGTCCTAGGACTGAGGGCCTTTCTGATACGACTGTAAGATGTAGTCTTACATGATCAGATGTGAGGGCATGGCCATTCTGATTTGATTGAGGGATGTGTTCCCACTTGATCAGATATAAGGGTTGTTACCATTCTGTCATGGTGAGAGGATTGGTTCCTTCCATGTCAGATGTGAGTGCTGGCCATTCTAACTTAGGGTCAGATGTAAGGGCTACTTCCATTAATTGAATGGAGGAACCTAGTCAGTTACCAGGAATCCTCAGCTTGGGACTGAGAGCCATTCTGATCTGACTATGGGATTGGTTCCCACATGATCAGATGTAAGTGCAAAACCTTTCCATAGATCATAGTAGGTTTGTCCTATCATGCTGGTGGATGTGAATGTTGGCCTTTCCACAGATGATAGTAGGTGTGTCCTATCATGCTGGTTGATGTGAGTGCTGTGCCTTTTCATAGATGGTAGTAGGTGTGTCCTACCATGCTGGTGATTGTAAGTGTTGTTCCTTTCCACAGATGGTAGTAGGTGTCTCCTACCATGCTGATGGATGTGAGTGTTGTGCCTTTCCACAGATGATAGTAGTTGTGTCCTATCATGTTAGTGGTTGTAATTGCTAAGCCTTTTCAAAGATGATAGTAGTTGTGTCCTATCATGTTGGTGAATGTGAGTGTTGGGCCTTTCTGATGTGATTATAGGATTGTTTCCTACATGATCATATGTGAGTGCTAGGTGTGCCTTTCTGACATGGTGTTGGATGTGTTCCTCTCATGGTCAAATGTAAGTGTTGGGTGGTCCATTCTGACTTGGTGTCAGATATAAGCACTGAAGAAGACCATCCTATTGTGGGTAACTCTCCTATTGGTCAAGGGTTAAATTCCTCCCAGTTGTGGGCCCCTAGGGTTATTAAAATATCCTATCGAATTCAACCCTAGGTGAGTCATTGTAAGTTGGGGAAATAGTCCCCATATTGTGTTAAGGATAACCCTCCTTGTTGGTCGAAGGAGGAAAATTCCCCACAAGTTGTGGGACACTAGGGTTATTATACACTCCTAGAGATGTCGACTCTAGTAAGTAATTGTTAAGTGAGGTCGACATGTTGGAGTGGGTTTCAAGTGAACAAAAGAATATAAATAAAGAGTGAGCCTCTCTATTTATCACACACACACTCACTCATTGGGGCGCATGAGTGAGAGAGAAGTTGTTGGGATCAGAGAGAGAGACTACTTCCGTCGGGAGATCATCTTTATGTTTTCGGGTTTTACTTTTGGTGCTGATTATATCTCTGAGGAAGTTGCAGGGTTTTATCCTTTATGGTTTCGCCAAGAAAAATTCTTTGTGTCTCTTGTCTGTTGTGTTTTATTGTTGTGCATGTTATTCTCTTAGTTAAATATCCTAAGATCATAATGCTAGCTTGAATGATAAAAATCTAACATCAATAACAAGCTCTTCTTCAGAGAGGAATACGAGACTGGATGCGCTTTGATAGTGAGAGAACATATAGCTCCTCATCTATGTTTAACTTGAAAAACCTTACACTCTGATAACATGTGTAAATTGCATCTCTGGTACCATGTAGAAATAAATCCTTGATGCAAATAAGAAGCGCAGGAGGGAGATCTTGCTACAGTATAATTCTCACAAGTATGCACAAGGAAAATAGAGAGAAGAATAAAGAGACTAAATCACATGAAGAATAGAAGAATGAATAATTGATTGATGATCAATAATAAAATGATTTATTATTACAATAGTAATACATCCTTATAAAGGAAAATTGAGTTTGTGGAAGACAACTCATACTAGCTTATAAATCAGGCTTACTAAATATGATAAACTCCCATAGGTGGGTAAAGCACTTTCCAACTCTATGAAGGGCCTCACGAATTAGATAAAGAATGAGTTATTTGTTAAGAGTGATGGGAAAACATGTTAATCCTATAATCTAGAGAGAAAATCATGCAGGATGGGTTGGCAACAAAAGATAGCAGTTTCCTAGTTGACTAGCATTACTTTATCCATTGAAAAGTTGGAAAAAGCAGTATAAAGACATAATCTGCAGGAAGGCACAATTACTTATTTCGGTAGTGCATAAATTAGGCAAGATCTAACAAGAATCAAAATAAAGGCGCCCCTGGGGTATATATGGAAATTATTGACCATGTGGTGCAAGTGAATTCCAAATTTCAAGGTTAGTAGGTAGGAAATTAATAAAATAATGATTAATATTTTATCCTAAGTATGAAGTGGGTTTATAATATCCCAACAAAGTGAAGAATAATTAATAGATTCAGAAACTAGATTGGTGATCTTGGTAATAGAATTGGAAGAAAGGGGTTTATAAGAAGACGAAGAGAGGAGATCCAGTAATTTGGTTTCATAATCCAAATATTTCATCACGGCAGTTGAATTACCTGTATCTTCCTTTACGATGATAATGTCAAGGTTGGAATTAAGTCTTTTAAAAGATAAGAGTTCCCCTTTGGGAATATTAGGGTTAGGAAGCTTGGTAGATTTCGAGAGAAATATTGCAAAATTTCTTCATCTTCATGGGATGGGAGATGGGTAGTAATATATTCAATAGAGCACAATGCATCCTCAACTGGAAGATAATAAGTAACAACTGCATAATTAAATCCATTTTGAAGAATATATGAGGAGGGAGGATATAAACTAAAAGAACAAAGGTCGATGACAGTGGAGGGAGAAAGAAGAGAATAGGGGTTGGATTTTGAAGAGGGAGATAAAATATTGGAGGTTGATTTAGAATCACATGGACTAAATATGACCACATTTTTTTTCGTGTGATAAGAGACTGAAAATTAGCCACCAGTGATCACCAAATCAAAAGTGGTCGTTTATATGCGGTTTTTGGTCATTTTTTTGGTCACTTGTCTCTCATTTTGTACAAGTGATGAGAATAATAGTTGTAGCTAATATTCAAGTAGTAACTAGGGTAAAGTAGCAGGTTGATAAATATGATATGCCAATGAAATTGAAATTCATTTGAATGTGTCATTAAATAACTTTCCATTTTAGGGCCTTTATGTACCCACAATGATATTTGTGGGGTTATATTCTAACATGTAAACTGTTGATGTAAGGAAGATATCGATACTCTTAGAAAAAATAGAATTTTGAGAAGAAAAGGAGACATTTTAAAAAATATTCAACTTCTAACCATTATGTCATGGTATAACTGCTTCAATTCTCTCAGCAAATTGTCTACTTTATCCCATATGATACAATTTCTGCATTCGGTCTTATTGATATAAAAAAGGAAATTTCCAACAAATAAAGAACATCATGTAGTGTCAGGAAGAAATAGAAAAACAAAAGTACAAACAAGTTACAATGTATTAGAAAATGAATAAATGAAATAAATACCCCATCTTATAGATAAGACTAAAGGGACTTACATATGAAAGTAAGTTTGTTGCAATCCCCTGTTGAAAATAAGGGGGACCAATTTTCAGAACAATAACATGCTTGAATGATTCTAAAACAAACTACATTAATGAAATGATTCCGGAATTAAGATCTTGATACTGTATTTTCAACAACATAGAAATAAAGGTAATAGAATACCTTCAAGGAATCATCAAGTGTAGGTACTTCTTTATTTTGAAATTCTTTTGCAAATCCAAATCCTTTGTCCAACCGTTTATTCTTAACTCAAGCTAGAATCAAGTATTTTATATAAATTTTGGATTAAATCATCTAGTGAAACCAATTTATAAACACTATATAAACATGCAAAGTGGAATTACTATCTACTGTTAAAAACCAAACTCGGTATCTAGTATAATGAAAATGGTTGCAGATATGTTTGAAAATATTTTGAAACACCATGCCACATCCAATGAAACAAGAGTGGTGTATAACACGGTGGGAGGATACTACAACTTGGGAAATAGCCTTATTTTGTGGTTATGATCTCCAATTTTTTGTTACACGTCAAAAAAGAACATAAAGTGGTGAAAGATAAGTTGGATTATGTTTCTCACATGATTTTCTTTAGTCTTCATAATGAACACAAACAATCTCTATAAATACAAAAATTTAGGGGGCTGTTTTCTTATATGGAAATGTTTTTCTCAGCTAAAATATATTTTCCCAATATTTATTAGAAAAAAATAAATCCAGTACGAATAGCCTCTTGTATATTAATAAGGAAAATGAAAAAAAATATTTTTCACCCTAGAAAAATCTCCCTCCAATCTATCTTTCGCCCCAATTTCTAGAGAAAATCCAATGAAATCACTCTTTCGCCCCCAATTTTCAGTAATGAAGGATTGCAAGGGTTATTTCACCCTCCATTTTCTTTTTAATTTAGGAATATGGTTTCATTTTCCTGTATTTTTAGTCAATTTTAGGTGAAACCTTATTTCAACTCTTGATTTCAAGTATTGGATGGAACATAAGGGGCTATTTTTTTCTACATAAAGGCCACAATGGTTCACCCACATTGGATTTTGGTCACAGGGTGAAGGTTCTGGTTGATGTCATTCGACTTTTAATTCTTAGTTTTATCAACATTTTAATCTTCGCAGAACATCTCCATTGTTGAAATCTCAAGTCTTGAAGCAGCGTGTTGCACATGCAATTTATGAAAGAATACAAACTCACATCATGCTTTTCATCCAATAATTTACATGTTATGCTTTTTATCAAACTTTTTATGCTTTTTATCAACAATTACAATATATTATTACATTGTAAATTTACCTTTTATCATGCTTTTTATCATGAATGCTTTTTAGGCCTATTGAATTTTAGGGAAATCTTGATTCTTAGGGATCATTCAGTGTTATTAGGGTTTTATTCTATCCTAGGAGTATTAGTTCTCTGAAAAGGTTATAGAGCTCAAAACATATTATTTATTTTATGCCTTGTCGTGTTTAAAGTATCAACTGACATTTATATGTTGTTAGTGGATGCTACTCTTGATGGAGAGACGCCACATGGTTTTTATATATTTAAACTAAATTTGACGTAGCTGTTTAAAATGTGCTTTTATTAGGATCTTGCTCTGCAATTATTATTGGATCTAAGGCGTTAATGAGAGTGTATATGTTCATGTTTTATGTATGTTATTGTTGATGTTTGGCATGTTTGTAATACAAATGATTGCACACTGATTATAATGAAGGGGCTACAATGGAATGGCCATTATTTTGTTTGTCTTCTTGTAGAGTTGTCCAAAGCGTCCTAATAGATTCTCTTGTTTGTATTTAGAATTTCACGATGGTATATTTTTTCATTCGTATTGCAAAGTTCATCAATTTTATTTGTGAGCTAAATTTGTTGGGTTTGGTACTTGTTTTATGATA
>LPNX011229709.1:120247-174766 GCA_001517045.1 Pseudotsuga menziesii
GATAAATATATGATTTAGTTGGAACACGATACTCCATTTCCATCATGAGTGTATATAATATGTATAGGGCATGTTTGACCTAAGATGTAGGACCTGACATGTAGAAATTATGATATTTGATATCTATTATTTTGCATTCAATGAGGGTGATACAACGATTTTAACATATTTTGCATGCTTTCAAAAATTTCAAGGACATGGATACAAACACTTATTCAGTTTATCTAAGAAACAATATTCATTACAGTGTACAGTTCTAATGATATGAGTGATGGTGCATAAATGTGCTTTCTATTCTTGTTAGTGTATGTTCTTATTTCTAATAACCATTCCAAGTTTCTAACTCTAAAATTATAAATAAAATGACATAATTCATATTTTGATTGTCACCAAAAGAAAGGAAAAAGTGGAATTTGTATCTATAAACATATAAGCTGATTATTTTTTTCTTAAAGGGTAACTTAAAAATGAGATATTTGGAAAATAAGCTAATTGATAATTCATACACTATATTAAGATTGTGGGTCTCGATAATACTCCATGTTGTAATAATGGTTAGTGGGTTCCATAATCACTCCACAATGTAAAGTGTTCAATTCTATCAGTTTGTCGGTTTGTCAAAATTTGGGTCCCCACATGTACACTGGACCATTCAAAGACAAGATAAAAAGTGGAGTCCCCACTTTACCTAAATCTAGTTAGTGTAGTTGTGTTTCACCAACACCTCTAGTTGTGAGTGACTCAATACTGCTTGTGAAATGTATAAATAAATCCCTCCTCTCCTCATTCATGCATTTTCTAATTTAAGGGTCTAGGAGTTAAGAGATTCAAGCTATGGTATATTCTCTTATATTGCACTACCTTTGTAATCTGCAGAATCAAATTTGAGTCTTCCTAGCAAAAGATTCACCAAGACATTACAATATTTTACATTTTGATGAAATATTTGCGAAGTTTTTACAATATTTTATAATTCTGTGAAATATTCGCCAAGATTTTACAATATCTTATAGTTTAGTGAAAGATTCACCAATAATTTACAAGATTATATAATAGAATTAAATATTAGCCAAAAAATTATATATGCATATTATATTATTGATAAAATAGCCTTCAATTTTTCTATATATTAGGGAGATTCTTCAATTTATTATACATATAAATTTTGGGGGTGTTCTTAAAATTATCCCTGCTAAGGGAGGAGTTTTCAACTTTTTGAACTTAGACAAAGTGGAGGCATGGCAAATGATTATGGTTTGTAAATTAATGGAGGATGAGAAATTAACAATTTTTCCTTATCATGACTCAAAATATGTGCACTTGCTGAAACTTTGATAGAGTGTCGAAAGGGTCAAATGGTGACAATTTTCATAAAATGGAACATGGACATGACCGACATGAAAATGTTCTTATTTTTTCTTTAGATTTGATTATATTATCTAGCATCTTTATCTGAAAGAATAACAAGTACGACAAGTTTCATACTATATAAAATATACATGAGACATAAAGATTTTCATCGGGAAAACCAGAAAGGAGAAAATCTTGCAAACTTTCTCAAAATAGTAAGATGATCAAAAGTAGTAATAAAAAGTAATAAACAACTATATATATCTCCTCCTCTATCTATCTATCTCTCTCATGCAAACTTGAGAGTGTGAGGTGTGTATAAATGAGGGACAGTGCCTCCCTATTTATACGCTTTCAATTCATTGACCAAACATAAGACTGGGGCCCACATGTCTTCCCTAATAGGGCCAAACTCTCCCAGAGAGACTCTAAATACACATTACATGATGTTACACTGGGGTCTATTTCCTCGACTTACAATGAAAGTTTTACCTCAAGGTCTAGACACAATTAAGACATCCTGGAAGGGGGTAAACACATCCCCAATGCGGGTACAACAACATACAATGATAATATACATCAAAATATCTTTGAAGTTACAAATATATCAACAAAGATAAATCCAATGGTATAATAATCATGAGATGATGATTATTATAGAGAGAAAGGACTAACTCCATAGAATGAATCAACATGACAAATGATGACACATAAGATTACGCTTGAAAATTGTGTTGAAGGGAGTATACATAAGCAGAAATAGTGAAACAAGGTATGGGCACGATGGGGATGTAAATATGTTGATGGGTATAATAATGACACTAGTGTAAACATCACTATCAAATATTTGGTGTCAGCGAATTCCTAGGATGACGTAGAGGGGATAACTAACAAATTTGACGTTGGAGAGGCATAACCATATTTGATGATAATAACAAATGATATGTTTCCAAATGTTTGAAAATAATTCTCAATCGATCCAATTTATGAAACATTAAATATGAGGGAATAAACCACATTTGAATCCATGAGAAGGTTAATAATTTACTAAATTCTAACACTGCGGATGGATTCAAAGGCCCCATAGTGTTAGAATGTAGTAACTTGTACAAATTCATTGTCAAAATTGCAATTTTCCATTGTTGGAGTGACACAACTAACAATGACCAAATAAATGACCAATTCATATTCTTAATGTTATTTTTATGTGGTCACTTTTAATTTAATTACTTGTTATCTGGTCATATATTTTATCTCGTGACCCAATTGGTCATTACTCTCATCATTTTTAGATGGCTCACTCAAGTTTGGTCATTTATACCTTGAAAAAACTGTGGTGACCAATTTTTTTGGTTTCTTGGTCATTTATCTCTGATTTTCAACTAGTGTGTTGATGTCACTTTGTATTGTCATCTTGTGGGGAGTTTGATATATTTCACACATAGAACGCTTGATCTCTCTTTTGTAGTTAGCATGGTCTCAAGGTTTATGCAAACACTTATTTACATCCATATGAAAGTAGTGACGATAATTCCTATATATTTATAGGCGACGTTACGTTATGGTGTTTTCTATTGTATAATGGTCATAGTTTCACTTCTTGGTAATACAGATTCTGATTGGAAAGGGTCTAATGTAATCCCATTTTCATCCATATGTGTGTTCCTTCTCCCTGGTCATCATTAAGGGGGGATGTCGAAATGTGTAATGTTAATATTGCAAGTGTAATGATGTTTAATGTGATGTCGTAATAGGTTGTGATGCTTTATTTAGAAAAGGATGGCATAGTTCTCTCTATATTATGTAAAATGAGTTATTCCACATGCATAATGGAGTAATATTCTCCTATTAACATTCACTATATTAGGAGTTTGAAAATAATTTATTCCACATGTAGTATGGGATGTAATTCTTCCATACCTCTAGATATATAATAAAGGTGAAGGAGACCCTTTGGGGATGATGAATGTTATAGTTAACAACATTGTAAAGTTGTCATAAGCATATGTAGGTGGAGCTCAAGTGTAATATTGAATATTTATGAAGAATAAACAAGATCACACCTTCTCATGGATGTTTCCCTATTTGGGGTTTTACCACATATTTATTTTTCTCTTGTCTCTTACTTACTATTTGATCATTTGATGCTTGTATGGATAGAAGGATATACAATATATTCTTGTTATTGATTTTCATGTTAGCAAAGTTATCATTCTATATTTATGCATATTTCTCAATAATCTAACACACCTAGGAATGGGAGTCCTTTCTAGAATAGTGTTGGTCTCTTTTTATTGGGGCCCTTCAATTCCCTATTGAAGTATGGAATACTTATAATGTATTTCATCCATACGATGAACTTCCAACCTCACACATCAAGGGGAAATCCCTTAACAACCAAAATTTTGATCATGCCTTGTGATGCATTTCATCACCATTATACATCATTATTGACAATATTAGCACCATTTCCACCCCACCTCTTCCCTGTGACCTTATGAAATGACTAATAACTAAAAGTCAAACTCTAAAATTGATGATAAATAAAGGGTCACAATTTTTCCTTCAAAAAGTGTGACCTAGGTTGTACTTTTTGCCTAAAAACCCACCATATGGTCAAAAATATATATTTTTTATTTAGCATTCATCATTTCATGCTTCCCTAAGGGAAGTATTGACTATCAGTGGACACATACAATTAACAAGGTTGAAATTGGCAATTTAGCAACTGATATGATTCTCCAAAACCACAACCTCTCCACCAAGACATCAATGGAATGTAGAGTATACACATTGGATCTAGATCCCATTTTTTACCACTCTTGTCCCTATAGAAGTGTCGTATATGGTCACGAGTTCACATTCCATTCATGTCCATATGCTAAAAGCTACAATAATTTTGATATAGAGAATGAATGAATTCTCTTCTTCCTTTAAGCTTTCACCATTAGGTGAATTCCCATTTGGCACCTCGATAGAAAATTGGGTTATGAAGGATACACAAAAACTCTCCCTTGGATAGGTTGCAAAGGCTCTTTACCTTCAATAAATAGTACCAAGGTGTGGTAGAATCATTCCATTTTTTATATAAAATAGAATGTCATTCTTTTACATGAAGCATGTTCCCTTTAATGGCTAGTTTCTTGATATATCTTGTATGCATCTTTATTAGATTTTATGTCTCTAGTTTAGTTTAGTTTGTATTTACTTTCTTTTCGTTTTGATTTTCTACTAAGAATTCCACAACCCCTTATTAAGTGTGTTTTGTGCTAGTGTGCAAGATCGTGCACATAATGCTATTGTGACAATAGGGAAGCATTAACTTTCACCAACCCAAAATGATATAATTATCTTGGAGTTGACCTTCATTAGAACCTCTTGAAGTAGAACTATAACATGAATAAAATGGTTGATCAAGGGTTGAAAAAATTGTTTTGGTCTATACAAAAATCATAAAGAATCAAAACTAAAAAAGTCCTCTTTGATACCATTGTTGTTTGTTATCCTTTCTAGCTATAAAGTTTGCAAATCCGCTATGGAGATGTAGAGGAAATCCAAAAATATTAAGAACAATCCCCTTCACCTTCACCTTCACTAATGATTCCAAAACTCGTTTTGAAGTTTTAGTAAAAGGCATAAGAGAGTACTCTATAAAGTGATTCCAAAACTTGTTAGAGGTTTTAGTAAAAGGCATAAAAGAGTACTCCATAAAGAGAAACGCACACTTCAAAATATCCATAATATAAAAAAACGCTATTACAAGTATTAAAAATTTTAAAAATTAAGAAAAAAAGCTAATAACCTATTTAAATAGATCATTGTACAATGAATTAAAAAATTAAAATTATGTTTCATTCCTTTTCCAAGTACCAAGGAACTTGAACTTGTAGTGTTTCATTAATAATTTTTCTTCTAAATATACTCATTACCAATTACTCCCCAAAAACTTATATAAGACACAACAACTTACTTAAAAGATAAAAATCATTTTTCTTATATGGTTAATTTAGCAAACGAAATAAACATTGCTAATATATATAAATGAACTTGCCAAAATATTAAAATTAACAAAATATATAAAATAAAAAATTAAATATATAAATGAACTTGCCAAAATATTAAAATTAACGAAATATATAAAATAAATAATTTAAATTTTTGATGTTAATTAAAAGTTTGGGGATGAAAAGCATTTACCCTTTTTATCTTAAATCAATTTGATAATATAAAGTCAATAATAAAAAAATTAATTCAAATATACCAATTTTAAACAGTATAATTTAAAATCTTTGTAATGATACAAATTAGAGAATGAAAAACGTATTTGCTTAAATCAAATTTAAGTAATATTCGTTCTGGTAATAAGTCAACCTCTTAAAGATTAAATAAAATTTTAAAACGAATTTAATCAAAATTCAAATATACGAAACGTATAAATCCGGACGTTGTCACTTTATGTACAGCGATGCATTCAGCCCAAGTCCAATGTGCTGCAAAAATCCTTGTGTGGGGCTAATTGATACTTGCATTAAACCTATGATCACAAGCAACGGTTCGTGATTGTCAAAGTCATCGCCATATTCCAACGAAAGAAAGAAAGAACCTTCCATTTGCTTCAATGCGTGCCTTAGTATTCGTGGAGAAGAAGCAACATACCCATCTGCATCCACAAGCAACCACCCACAACATTTTCTTGAAATGCATATAAATAGCGCTAGACATACACAGCCCCGTTACAGAGCCATATCCTATCTGCACATTGCTTCTTTACTTTACTGGGTCCAATCTTTGCAGTCTTTATATTTTTTGTACATTAATAATCCATTCTGTTCTTTGTGAAGAAAGGAGATTTTGGTTCGCTATGGAGTCTGAGTTCGAGCCCGCTGTACTCACGGAGGAGACTCCTGAAGCTCGCATTGTCCTCGTTCATATTCCAGGTAGGCGATCTCCATTAATATTGTATAGTTATACCTTATGTATAATATATATTTACTTGTACAACACTTTTGGCGATAATTGATTCCACGATTTATCTGTTCAGGTTTTAATCTAGAACATCTGGGCGTCCAGTTTAATAGCCAGGGCGATCTCATCATTACCGGAGAAGGTGATGTGAAAGAAATGGGGGAAATAACGAAGGTGGAAGGGAGATTAGAGAAAATGCAGAGTGGGGAGCATGGATTCAGAAAGGTTATCAGTGTCCCTGAGAATGTGAATAGAAATAAGATCGCCGTCACGCTAAAGGATCGTGTGGTGCGTGTCAACCTGCCTTTCATTCAAAAGAATCAGAAGTCGCTCGCAGAAGACGTTGATGGCGGTGGAAAACTGCAAGCTGCAGATCCCTTGGAACAGTCAAAGCCGGACGAGAGGTCGAGTCCCGTAAAAGAACACGGAATTAGCTTGATGCAGGAGCGACTTGCAGCAGCAGCACGACACGATGAAAACGCAAGAGTTCGAGAGCCGATTCGATCACTGGTTGATTCTAGAGCAAAAGCGATTGCAGCTGCGGAAGAATCGAGAGCAGATAAAGCGCCAAGGATGCAGGAGCGACTCGCAGCAGCACGACACTATGAAAGCGCAAGACTTCCAGATGTGATTCGATCACCCGTTGATGAATCTAAAGCAGATAAAGCGCCTAAGCACGCCCAAGACTTTGCTCGTGGGGAGCCTGCAACGATATCAACTCACACGCAGGCAGTATCTCCAAAGGCCCGTTCTGATCGAGATCAATCTGAAATTTTACAACGGAAACCCAAGCCAGGAAAGAAGGAGGGTGGTATCTATTTGCCATTGTCAAATTATGAATTTCCAGAGAGACAAATTCAAGTTCCTTCTTCCCCTGGAAGTTCAATGTTTTGTAATCAGGGACTCTTAATAGCATCGACTGTGCTCGTCTTAGGTGCTTACATGTACCTCTCTTACATTTTAAGCCACCAAAACGCAGATAGAAAACCTTGATGTACATATAGAACTCGTCGCCGACCTGGTCACTTATAAGTTTAAAGTTATGTGCATAGACCTATAACTATATTACCCTATCTACACAGCAGCTTCTATCTTTACCCCTCGAACGCAGTATTACAGTATCTTTTATCTCTACTTCTCCACGTCACAAAGAAAGTGTTCTCTGTATATGCTAATAAAAATTTGACCTTAGCAGCTCTGGTGTCTGTAACTATTTTATGTCAAAGGTTATTATAATAAAAGACTGTATTTTCTGTTTTCAAAATTGTGGATATGCATCTTCATTTTTAGAAACTTATTCAAGTACTTCTGAAAAAAAAATCTTATTTAAGTTAAAAAAAACAGTGCAACTTTATTATAATTTTGAATATCTAAAAGAAAAAAAATAAATTCATTGTTTGGGAGTCTTAGAATTCAAGCTTTATTTTTTCTTTACTGTTTTGTAAGCGAATGCGAATGTCAATTTTTTTAATCGAAAAAGTTTAATCCTCTCCTTTTCTTAACGTTAGGGAATGGTATTATGTCTTGACTGAGGAGCACTCTTCAAAATTAGTAAAAGTTATGGGTAGTTTTAAAAGCTTTAAAAATGTTTTTTCTTTAATTAATTGTAAAAATCAAAAGCTAATTTTAATATTTTAATATTTTATTATTTATTTTTAAGTGTTTTTAAGATAAACCAAAAAAATTAAATCAAATTTGAATTTCAACATTATTGAAGAAAATAACCACCACACATAAAACCTAAATTATATAACATTCAAATTTCGACATTAATTATAACAAAAAAAAATCATTTCATACAATATTAATAATTATTTTACAAATATTATATTTTTTTTTAAACAACATTATGTAGAGTAAACTCACATCATTATACTACAATATTAAGCTACCTATATAAATATAACTATAATATGAATTATATCATTTATAAATAATATTGACATAAATTTATAATCAAATAATTGTTGAAGAGGAATGTGTAGTGGTGATTGCCTTTTTTAAACTTAAAAGAGGCCCATTGTGAGGAGAAGTTTTTTTTTAAATTATTATTAAAATAATTATGGGTTGGCGTAAGCTAAAGCACATGAGTTGGATGTAACAAAAAACGAAAAAAATATGCATCCCTCAACTTACATGGATATTTTGACATACATACACAATGAACTGGCTTGAGTAAAAAGATAAAGTTTTGGAAATTGAATCATGATTCCAATATATAACTTTTATCTATTGAAAATGTTCATAACTAAAGTTTGATATTTTTTAATAGATACTTTTTATTTTCTTTGGCAAATGATAAGGTATATGTCTTTGTGAGTGCAAACTTTGAGTGCCTAAATGAAAACTAATAGACATATTGTACTAATGGAGCACTATATATGTGTGTGTGTGTGTGTGTGTGGAACCTTCAAAAACACTACACAAGTGTGGGTGCATCTTTTGAAGGTTTGAAGGTTTGTGGATCCTGATGTTTCTGATTTAGAGATCATGTTTCAGTCGTGTTTGTATCTCAGTACCATGACGACGGGTGGGGGGGGCAGGTTTCCACCCTGTAAAGTCACCATGGGGGCTCCAAGGGGGTGTGACGACTGATTTGGGAGTCTCCGTGGTGGGGGGACGGGCAAGGATAATTTTAGGGGCGAATTTTAGCCCAATGGACTATTTTTCAATGCTTTTCTCCAAAAAAAATTCACCAATTTGCATTTTTTGAAGCCCTGTTTCACCCAATTTTGACGGGGTAAAACATTTTCACCCTAAAGATCACCAAATTATTGTATAAACGATATATAATCCTTAGAAATTGAAACATTTTTAGAAAAATATCACCAAATATTTTATATTTGATGTTTTAAGAATTGGTAAGATTCGTCGACATTTATACACTTTTAAATAAGTTTGCTTCCTTAAAATCATCAGTGGGGTCGGGGAAGCTCCCCCATAGCAAAAATTTAGGAAAAATGCCCTGTAAAATTTTGTAATTGCAGATCATGACTTGGTCAATAATGGGTGATTTGCGGGCCCATGGTTTTGGGTAGCTCGTGGTATTTTCCCATGGTTTTTGTTTTATAAAAGGAAGGAATTAGAGTATGATTGTGTATTTGTATTTTAGCATTGTAAAACAATCTTTGCGATTGTGTGAGAGAGACTATGAGGGAGTGAAGAGGAAGTGCAGGGGGTGTGATGCAGGTTGTATCCCTTGATTTTGTTGGACGGTATAATAATAAAGGACTCGCAGTATGTGTGGACGTAGCCCATCTTGGGTGAACAATGTTATATTGGTGCCTCTCCTGTAATGTGTTTATGTGTTTAATATGTTCATTTTGTTTATTGTTATTTCCATGCGATCTTGTTTTTCTAACAATTGGTATTAGATCCAAAGGTATGTTTGTCTAGTAAACTCGTAGGAAATAAAGGTTCCTTATTCAAGTGGGAGCAATAGCGTAAGAAGGAAAATTTAGGGTCAAGATATTTAATGGCCAAGACTACCTCTTATGGAAGATGTAGATGGAGGAATATATGTACTAGAAGGATCTATTCCTATCGTTGGGAGAAAAAGAAAAACAACCAGCGATCATGAAGGATGAAGAATGAGAGGTTGTTGAAACAAAAGCACTAGGAAAAATATGGCTATTCCTGGCTTCGTCGATGGATTTTAATATTTCAAATGAAAAGACAATGGAGAGTGTGATGAGTGCATTGGCTAAGCTATATGAAAAACCCTCGGCTTCCAACAAGGCATTTCCAATGAAGAATTTATTTAATATGAAGATGTTGGAAGGTGGATCTATTTCTTACCATTTAACTAAATTTAATACAATTATTAATCTGCTAAGTTCTATGGGAGTGAAATTTGATGATGAGGTTAAGGATCTTATATTCTTGTGGTCATTGCCAAAAAGCTAGAATGGCTTGGTCATGGTTGTAAGTAATTATGTCTCTGGTTCAAACACTCCTAAATTTGATGATGTTGTTGGTGTTATTCTTAGCAAGGAAATGTGAAGAAAATGAACAGGTGAGACATTAGGTAATGTGTTGACCATGGAGATCAGGGGAAGACAATGGGAGAGACTAAAGAGTCCTGGTAATCGTAGAAATTATAAAAAGGGCAGATCCAAGTCTAGACTGGTAAAGATAGAGTGTTGGAACTGTGGTAAGAGAGGACATCTAAAGAAGAACAATATAGCTCCAAAGAAAAAAGAGATAGACAACAAGAGACTACTCAAGAAGCTAATTGAATAGGTGACGAGTTACAATATTCTTTGATTATTGCAGTAGATAATACTAGTGATTATTGGGTAGTAGATTCAGGGGCTTCATGTCATGCTACACCCCATAGGAAATTCTTTCATGATAGTATGTTCCATGTGATTTTAAACATGTTTTATTGGGGAATGATGAACCATGTAAAATTGTTGAAATGAGTAATATACGAATTAAGTTAAATAATGGGAATGAATGGGTGCTAAAATATGTAAGGCATATGTCTGCTATGAAAATAAATATGATCCCAACATGGTAGTTGGGAGATAGAAGTTGCTTTTCTACATTTGGAAAAATGTGGTGGAAGATCACTAAAGGAGCATTGCTAATAACAAAAAGATATAGGATAGGTACATTGTATTTATGTCCTCATAATATTTATTATTCTATCTTTGTATCTTCCACAAAAAATAGGTCCAACATTGTGGCATCATAGGCTTGGCCACATGAGTGAGAAGGGGATGTTAAGTCTCCACTGAAGAAAATTGCTTCCAGATCTGAAGCAGGTAAGTTTGGAATTATTTGAGAACTATGTTTATGGAAAAAATAATAGAGTTATATTTTTTAGGGTTGGGAAACAAAATAAGAGTGAAAAGTTAGATATTTTACATACAGATGTATGGGGATCAGATCAGGTACAATCTCTTGGTGGCTCTCGTTATTATGTTACTTTTATTGATGATGAAACTAAGAAAACTTGGGTTTATTGCATTAGAAAGAAATCTTGTGTCTTTTCTACTTTTAAGAAGTGGAAATCTTTAGTTGAGAATGAGACAAGGAAAATATTAAAGTATCTCATATCTGATAATGGAGGTGAATACTGCAGTAAGTATTTTGATAGTTATTGTTTATACCATGGTATTTGTATAGAGAATACAATCCCAAGAACACCATAATAAAATGGTTAGGATGAATAGGACGATCATGGAGTGTGCAAGGTGTATGATATTACATGTAAGGTTTCCCTTACAATTGGGATGATGTAACATCCCAGTTTTCACCCCGTTTGCATTAAATATATATGATGTAAACATTGTAATTAACCATGCTATGTAGCTAAAGGAAAACTCCCCCATTGATTTAGTGTTTTATGTTTCGGCGATTAAAATCGATGCTGATGGTATTTTGTGCTAACTGACACATTATAATTTTGGAAATCATATAAATATGCAATTTAATTAAAAACCCACAACCAGCTATGTCAATGCAATAAATAATGAGATGGGGGAATGATTTCCTAAGGATAAGGGGGAGGGGATGTTTAACCTTGAGCCATTGGGAAAGTCTATGTGTCAAAAGAAAACACCCAAAAATGTATGCCCATTCCCTCATGCATTCATGTTTTCATCTTCCCTCACATTTTGGGGAGAGGAGGGACGTTTTTTATCATCCATACTTCACGTTTTCAGTTTTTTTTCCTCATTGTGAATGCCTAGTCGATCATCTGGCTCTCACTGAAACATTGTGGTCCATTCTGATCATTCTCTATTCCATTTTGTTTATGCACGTTGTGCGTTTGTCCTGCTGGAAAAACCATGTTTTGTTCTGGGTTGTTCGCTTGTTGTTACCATCCTCATCCGCGAAAAGGTTCAGGGTCTCCTTTGTTTGTTGAATGAATGAGCATTTGAGATCACTCAATTTTATGAGAAAGAGTGGTCATTTTTTGTTTCCTCAGTGTTGTTGTGTAGTGGTATCCTCTGTCACAGAGTGAGTGGAAGCCTATTTTGCTGTGTTGACAGTGTGGTTTGCTATGTGTGCATATTTTTACTTGGCCTGAACTAGTTTGGAGTGGAATTAGGTCTGAACTAGCTTGATAAACCTAGTGTAGGAAGGAACCTCACAAATAGATCTAAAGGGGCTAGTTTTCTTCTTTGCGCACCCTGAAAAACACTGGAATGGAAGGCATAGCCTGAGGAAATGTGAAGCAAAGTAGGGGATGCTTCCTTGTGTTGGGTTGTAGATGTTTTAGGATCCAAGCTTGATCTAGTGCAGGTGTCCATAGATCGGTGGTTGAGCTCACTAGATTAGCAGTTCAAGATTTCCAGCTCCTTTGCAGCCTGATAAACCCATCTATTAGTTGTCTTGGCTGATCCTTAATGTGAATGTTGGATTGACTGACTACAGTCTGATAAACCCATATGTTATTTGTCTTGGATCATTAGCCTGATAAACCCATCAGTATATTGGCTTGCTTGTTTGCATCCTGATAAACCCAACTGTGTTGGCTTGGCTCAGTTTTGTTGTATCCTTCACTGTGTGTGAGCCTACTAGTGTCCCTTATTCCTTGTGGGAATCATGCCCAACTCAGGGTTGGAAGTGCTGCTGAGAGATTGATGAGCGTGTTGGCCTATGGTTGGGTGGAACGTTGCAGTGACATAGCTAGTTGCGGTAAAAAAATATTTCAAGATAAGCATTATTGTCCATGTTAATATTTGCAATTGTATTTGCTTAATGAAATATGATGAACATGCCTAATGTGTTGAATTGATGAAATGCTTCCATTGTATAATTGCAATTGTATGCATCTGTTTATGTGTTCTTTCAATGCATTTGCCAAATTGGTGATGGCCTCAATGATCAAATATGTCCAAGACTTTTGTTAACAGGTTGAATTTCCTGCCAGAAACCTTCTTTTTCCTAAATTACAGGATGCAAGATTTGGAAGCATCCTTCTATTCACCACATATTTCCTTCCGCAACTTGCCAGATGCGGGATGCGGCTTTACAATCTCTATTTCCACAACTTTCCTTTCTGCATGCGAGATGCATGATGCGGCTTCACAATATCTATTTCTGTAACTAATTATATCTGCAACGATCTATTCTGCATGCGGGAAGCGGGATATTGAATGCAGGATGCAAGATGCGGGATCACAATTTCCATATTTCCCTGATTCTACAAACTCCAGATTTCCATGTCATTGATTCTTACGGGTTGATTCTCAGCCGTTGATCTGTTTCCAGATGTGGAGCAGATTGTCACCATCGATTTTCGTTGCGATCTTATTCCATCATTCGATCTCCTCTTGAGATATTTCTACATAGATCATCGACTTAAGCACTGATAGGATCAATTCTCTGCTATTGGGGAGCTAGAGAACTTATAATCAGACTTGATTAGAGTGAACGCAAGATGAATTCATGTATGTATATATTTATGCAAAAATTAGGAATCCATCAAAATACATACAAAATTTAATGAACTTCGACCTGGATGCTCCTGCAACAATCAAAGTGAGCAGTTATGGTCACGTTCTCTCTCTAGTGGATGGGAGGGGACATCACAGTGCAGTATTGGAGCTGCGGGTTGCAAGATTGAGCCTTGATGGGCCAATTTGAACATTTAATAGAGCTATTGGTAAATGGTTTTTACTTATGATTTGCTTATGTAGCTAACAATTTTGTTTATTAACACATTTTACAGAATTATAGTCACCTTCAAAGGGAAGCATTCCAGATAGTTCAGTTTGGTAAAGTTGGTAGGGCAGAGCCATGAGAACCAATATGTGTGATGATGTATAGAACCCCAATGAATATGAGGAAGATGCTATGGGGGAAAATGTCCGAGTTGGAAATGCTGAGAGAGAGTCTAATGGCAGGAAGTTTCAAGATACTCCCCAAGATTGTGTAGCCACCATGAGAAGCCTAACGGTGGAGAGGCAATGTCACAAGGCAGATAATGAAAGATTGGTTAAGGATCTCGAGGAACAAAATCATCTGAATGCAGCCATGCTGCAAAGTTTGACATACATTCAGAGGCAGATGAACTCTGGGGACCGGACAGTGAGACCAGAAGGAAGTAAGAGAACTGCTATAAGAAGAAAGAGATCTCCTAGTGCGTCATTTGACTCTGAAGGATCCACTGGTGGTTCAAGTTCTTCTTCTCGTGAGAATAAGAGAAAGAGGCGCTAACAGAACCGTTCACGTGATGAATTTAAGAAGGAAAGGCCTCCTACCTTCAATGGTGAGATAAAGAATGGTTAAGAAGATGAAGCTTGGCTTCTTGGGATGAGGAAATATTTCCAAGTCCCAGACTACTTAGGAAATATGAAGGCTAGGGTAGCCATCTTGAACTTGACTGGAAGAGAATCCATGTCGTGGGAACATTCCAAGCAAGTGAAAAATATTACTAAAAGAAAGATTGTGTGGAAATAGTTCCAAAAGTATTTCAAGCAGAAGTACCTCTCTCATAGGTACTATGATGATAAGATCAAAGAAATCCATGAGCTAAGTTTGGGGCAGTAGACCATGGAAGAGTATGCAAATAGGTTATTAGAGCTATTGAGGTATGTCAAGTACATCAAAGATGAAAAAGTAAAAATCCAGTGTTTCCTAAGTGGATTTCCTTAGTCTTACAAAGAAAGAATTGAGTTTTATGAACCTAGAACTATGAAAGAAGTGATAAAGAAAGCTAAGTATTGCTACGAGAAAAAAAAAAAGAAAAACTTGATTATCATAAGACATGGAAGGACAATAATAATAAGAATTCTAACCAAAGAAAGAAAGGTTTCAAACATTCTAACTTCAAGAATCAGGAGAAGAAGCCATCCCAACTTGAGAAGCATCCAGCTAGAGTGGTGGGAGAAAAGCCAAGAGATCCACAACATAACATAGAACCACTGCAATGTTGGAAATGTGGAGGATCCCACATGCATAGGAATTGTCTACTTGAGAATGAGAATGCAAGGTCAACTTACAACATTTAGGAGGAAAAAACAGTGGGTCAAGTAGCAAGGGTCGTCCCTAGGATCTATGGAACACTAGAGGACTGCCAGGAAGATCCCCAGTCAACTGTGGTTGAAGTTACAAGTAATATTGTTGAGTAATCTGTTTCTATTTTGATTGACCCTGGTTCTACTCACAGTTACATTTCTCCTAGAGTAGTGGAGATTTGTTCTTTTAAGAAAGTAAAGCATATAAAATCATGGTTAGTTTAGCTAGCCAGTGGAACTAAGAGAAAGGGTAGTGAAGTGGTAGAGAAATGTCCATTAGTGATGAATGGATTGGTCACTTGTGTAGATCTGAATGTTCTACCACTTGCCTCCTATGATGTTCTCATTGGAATGGATTGGTTAGAATCTCACAGGGTAAATCTCGACTACTATATTAAGACTTTTGAATGCATGGATGAACAAGGGAACCCAATAGTTGTAAGAGGCATTCCAAAGGTGATTTATGTGAGGCATATTTCAGCAATGCAGTTCAAGAAGTTTTGTAGGAAGGGTTTCCAATTGTATGCAACTCATCTTGTGGAGGCAACAAAGAATGAAACTCCTAGGATGGAGGACTTTCATGTGTTGTAGGAATTCAGGGACGTATTTCCTAATGAGATTCTAGGGCTTCCTCCAAAAAGAGACATTGATTTCACAATTGAGCTTGTGCCATGAGCAACACCAGTGTCTGAGACACCCTATAGAATGAGTACATCGAAAATGATAGAGCTAAAGATGTAGTTGCAAGAGTTATTGGAGAAGAAGTATATCAGTCCGAGTGTGTCTCCTTGGGGAGCACCAGTTGTTTTTGTAAAGAAGAAAGATGGTACACTTAGATTGTGTATTGATTACAAACAACTTAATAGAGTCACTATCAAGAACAAATACCCTTTTCCTAGAATTGATGACCTCTTTTATCAAATGAGAGGAGAAAAGGTATTTTCCAAGATTGACCCGAGGTCTGGTTACCGTCAGGTGAGAAAAAGGATGAAGACATTCATAAGAAAACCTTCAGAACAACGTATGGACATTATGAGTTTCTAGAGGCACCATTTGGTCCCACAAATGCACCAGCCACATTTATGTGCCTTATGAATAGTGTCTTCAGCAAGTATTTGGACAAGTTTGTTCTTGTTTTCCTTGATGACATCCTTATTTATTCTAAGAATGAGGAAGAGCATGAAGAACATCTCAGATTGACATTACAATTGCTTATGGAGCATCAGTTGTATGCAAATTTGATCAAGTGTGATTTCTATAAAGATAGAATTCAGTATTTGGGTCACATTATCTCAGAAGAGGTATATCTATGGACCCTGATAAGATTGAAGCCATTATGAATTGGCCTACTCCAAGAAATGTGACAGATGTAAGATATTTTATGAGACTTGCAGGATACTACAAGCGATTCATTGAAGGATTCTCCAAATTTTCACATGCCATCACTTATTTGCAAAGGAAGGGAATAAAGTTTGAATGGACATTGAGGTGTGAAGAAAGCTTCTAGAAATTGAAGAATCTTCTCACAAGTGAACCAGTCTTGAAAGTTGCATACCTAGAGAAATATTTTGTGGTGTGTATTGATGCATGCGGTGAAAGACTTGGAAGAGTTCTTATGCAAGACAACCACACAATATGTTATGAGTCAAGAAAGTTGAAGGAGCATGAGAAGAACTATTCCACTCATGATTTGGAACTTGCAGCCATAGTTCATCCTATGAAGATGTCGAGGAATTACTTGATGGGAAGTTGATTTGAGCTAAGGATAGACCATTGTGGTTTGGAGTATTTGTTTGATCACCCTACTCTAAATTCTATGCAAGCTAGATGGTTGGAGTTTTTATGTGAGTTTGATTTTGAAATAAAGAACACAAAGGGAAAAGAGAATAAGGTAGTTGATGCACTCAGCAAGAAGGTGTACGAAATGCATGTGAAATCCATTAGTATTTTCCAATTGGAGTTGAGGTAGTAGATTATTAATCATGTTGCTGAAGATGAATTGTATGCATAGGTCAAGGACAAATTGTAGCAATAAATCCTTGAAAAGAAGTATGAGGGATATACATTATAAGAATATGGAATCCTTACTTATAAGAACAAAATTTATATTCCAAATGTAGCATATTTGAGGAGAGTTGTTATGGATTAGATCCATCAAGATCCATATTCTGGTCACCTAGGATGTCAGAAGACAATTGCTATAGCTAGAAAGCAATACTTATGGCCAGGAATGAAAAAGGACATGGATGGATATATTTTAAGGTGTATGAAATGTTAGCAGGTGAAGGTTGAGCATCAACACCCAGCAGGTTTGTTGCAGCCTTTTCCAGTTCCAGAATGGAAATGGGAAGTTATTTCCATGGGTTTTATTATGGGATATCCAATGACTTGGAGACAACATGATTCCATCATGGCTGTGGTGGACAAGTTGAAAAAGGAAACACATTTTATACCAGTTAAGTCTATGCATAAGACTAATGACATTGCAAATATATTCATTAAGGATATTTTCAAATTGCATGGATTTCCTAAGGAAATAGTCTCCGACAGAGATGTCAAGTTCACTTTCAATTCTTGGAAGGGATTGTTTACACATTTGGGTACAAAGTTGAATTTTAGCACTGCCTAACATCCTCAGACTGATGGGCATACAGAGAGATTTAACCAGGTGCTTGAATACAAGATTCACATGTATGTGATGGGAAAACCAACCAAGTGGGAAGGTTATTTACACTTGGTAGAATTTGCATATAACAACGGACATCAAGCATCCTTGGGGATGAGTCTGTATGAAGCTTTGTATTGAAGGAGGTGTAGGACACCTATGAATTGGGATAATCAAGTGAACAAGGTTGTGCTTGGTCTAGAATTTCTCAAGGAGATGGAGGAGAAGGTTGGAAAGATCAGGCAGAATCTGAAAGTAGCCCAGGACATACATAAAAGCTATGCAGATAACCATAGGGTGAACAGAGAGTTCAGTGATGGGGATCATGTTTACCTCAGAGTGAGGGAAAATAAGAGTTCTTTGAAGCTTGGAAGTTGTTCCAAGTTGTCACCTAGATATTGTGGGTCGTTTGAAGTGCCTGAAAGAATAGGGCAAGTTGCATATAGACTTGCATTACTTTCTAGCACTACAGCTCATAATGTTTTTTCATGTTTCTTTTCTTAAGAGATATGTACATGATCCTAACTATGTGATAAATTAGGATGTGATTCAAGTGGAACTGGAGGGATAATTACAAATTGATCCAATGCGCATCCTCGACAAGAAGGTCACAATGCTCCAAAACCGAGCCATAGGGCATGTAAAGGTGCAATGGGAGCACTACGGTCTTGAAGAGGATATATGGGAGCTGGAGGATGCCATGTGATTAGCACATCCATTTTTGTTCAATTTTGTAAAGTACTGAGGACAGTGCTGCTAAAGAGGGGGGGGAATGTAACACCCCGGTTTTGACCCCATTTGCATTAAATATATATGATGTAAATATTGTAATTAATCATGGTGTGGAGCTAAAGGTAAAATACCCACCATTGATTTAGCATTCTATGTTTCGACGATTAAAATCGATGCTGATGGTATTTTTTTCTAGCCGACACATTATAATTTTGGACAACATATAAATATGCAATTTAATTAAAAACCCACAACCAACTATGTCAATGCAACAAATAATAAGATGGGGGAATTATTTCCTAAGGATAAGGTGGGGGGGGGGATGTTTAAACTTGATCCATTGAGAAAAGACATGTGTCAAAAGAAAACACCCAAAAACGTATGCCCATTCCCTCATGCATTCATGTTTTCATCTTCCCTCATGTTTTGGGGAGCAACGAGACGTTTTTGATCATCCATCCTTCACATTTTCAGTTTTTTTACCTCATTGTGCATTCCCAGTTGATCATCTAGCTCTCATCGAAATGTTTTGGTCCATTCTGATCATTCTCTATTCCATTATGTTTATGTACATTATGCGCTCATCCTGTTGGGTAAACTGTGTTTTGCTCTGGGTTGTTCTCATGTTGTTACCATCCTCTTCTGCACAAAGGTTCAGGGTATCTTTTTTTTGTTGAACGAATGATCATTAGAGATCACTCAATTTTATGAGAAAGAGTGGTCATCTGTGGTTTCCTTAGTGCTGTTGTGCAATGGTATCCTCTATCATAGATTGAGTGGAAGCCTGTTTTGCTGTGTTGAAATTGTCATTTGTTGTGTGGGCATATTTTTCCTTCGTATGAACTAGTTTGGAGTGGAATTGGGTTTTCACTAGATTAATAAACTTAGTGTAGGAAGGAAACTCACAAACAGATCTAGAGGGGTTGGTTTTCTTCTTTGCACACCCTGAACAACACTAGAATGGAAGGTATAGCCTGAGGGATTGTGTAGTAGAGAAGGGGATGCTTCCTTGTGTTGGGTGTGTAGATATTTTAGGATCCAAGCTTGATCTAGTGCAGGTATCCATAGCTCGATGGTTGAGCTGACTAGCTTAGAATTTCAAGCTTTACATATACTTTGCATCCTGATAAAACCATTTGTTAGTTGGCTTGACTGACTACAGTCTAATAAACCCATATGTTAGCTGGCTTGGCTGATTATCCTGATAAACCCAACAGTATATTGGCTTGTTTATTTCTAGCCTTATAAACCCAATTGTGTTGGCTTGGCTGAGTTTTGTTGTATCCTTGGCTCTGAGTGATCCTTCTAGTGTCCCTTATTACTTGTGGGAATCATGACCTGCTTGGGGGTGGAAGTGATACTAAGAGATTGATGAGCGCACTGTCCTATAGTTGGGTGGAATGTTGCAACGATGTAGCTGGTTGTGGGACAAAATTATTTCAAGATAAGCATTATTGTCTATGTTAATCTCTACAATTGTATTTGCTTAATGAAATATGATGAATATTCCTAATGTGTTGAATTGATGAATTGCTTATGATGTATAATTGCAATTGTATGCATCTGTGTATGTTTTCTTTCAATGCATTTTTAAATTACGTTATGGGGATTATATTTTTTGACTAGTGATGGCCTGAACGATCAAATCTATCCAAGAATTCTATTAACAGGTTCAATTTTCTACCAGAAACCTTCCTTTATGCAACTTGCATGATGCACGATGCGGAAGTGTCCTTCTATTCCCCACATATTTCCTTCCACAACTCTTCTTTCTGTAACTTGCGAGATGTGGGATGCAAGATGTAGCTTCATAATCTATATTTCTACAAATCTCCTTCCACAACTCTCCTTTCCACATCTGAGATACGGCTTCACAATCTCTATTTCCGCAACGGTCTACTTCGCATGCAGGATGCGAGATCGTAATTTCCATATTTCACCGATTCTGCAAACTTAATATTTCCATACTGTTGATTTTTACAGGTTGAATCTGAAGGATCCAATGGTGGTTCAAGTTCTTCTTCTTGTGAGAATAAGAGAAAGAGGCGCTACCAGAACCATTCACGTGATGAATCTAAGAAGGAAAGGCCTCCTACCTTCAATGGTGAGATAAAGAATGGTTAAGAAGCTGAAGCTTAGCTTCTTGGGATGAGGAAATATTTCCAAGTCCAAGACAACTCGTGAAATATGAAGGCTAGGGTAGACATATTCAACTTTACAAGAAGAACATCCATATGGTGGGATCACTTCAGGTAAGTGAAAAAGATTAATGATAGGAAGATTGTGTGAAAAAAGCTCAAGAAGTATTTCAAGTATAAGTACCTCTCTGATAGGTACTATGATGATAAGATCAAAGAATTCCATGAGCTAATATTGGGGAATCATAACATGGAAGAGAATGCAAGAAGGTTCTTGAAGTTGTTGAGGTATGTTAGATACATCAAATACGAAAAAGTAAAAATCCATCAATTCTTGAGTAGATTGCCTCAGTCTTACAAAGACAAAATTGAGTTTTATGAACCTAGAAATATGGAAGAACCGATAAGGAAATCTAAGTATTGCTATGAGCAAAGAAAATGGAAACCTGATTATCATAAGACATAGAAGGAAAAGAAGAATGAGAAGTCTGGCCAAAGGAAGAAAGGTTTCAAACCTTCTAACTTCAGGAGTCAGCGGAAGCAACCATCCCAAGTTGAGAAGCAACTAGCTAGAGTGGTGGGAGAAAAGATAATAGATCCACAACACAATATAGAACGACTCCAATGTTGGAAATGTGGAGGACCCCACATGTGCAGAAAATGTCCACTTGAGAATGAGAATGCAAGGCCATCTTATAAAATTCAAGAGGCAGAAATAGTGGTTCAAGTAGCAAGGGTCGTCCCTAGGATCTATGCAACACTGGAGGACTGCGAGGAAGATCACCAGTCAAATGTGGTTGAAGTTGCAAGTAATATTTTTGAGCAATCTGTTTCTATTTTGATGGACCCTAGTTCTACTCATAGTTACATTTCTCCTAGAGTAGTGGATATTTGTGCTTTTAAGAAAGTAAAGCATAGCAAATCATTGTTAGTTCAACTATCCATTGGAACTAAGAGAAAGGTTAGTGAAGTGGTAGAGAAATTTACATTGGTGATGATTGGATTGGTCACTTATGTAGATTTGAATGTTCTACCACTTGGTTCCTATGATGTTCTCATTGGAATGGATTGGTTAGAAGCTAACAGGGTAAAGCTAGACTCCTATAATAAGACTTTTGAATGCATGGATGAAGAAGGGAACCCAATAGTTGTAAGAGGCATTCCAAAGGTGATTTATGTGAGGCATATTTCAGCAATGCAGTTGAAGAAGTTTTGTAGGAAGGGTTTCTAGTTGTATGCAACTCATATTGTGGAGGCAACAAAGATTGAAACTCCTAGGTTGGAGTACTTTCATGTGTTGCAGAAATTCAGGGATGTGTTTCCTGATGAGATTCTAGGGATTCCTCCAAAAAGAGACATTGATTTCACAATTGAGCTTGTGCCAGGAGCAACACCAATGTCTAAGACACCCTACAGAATGAAGACACCAGAAATGCTAGAGCTGAAGATGCAGTTGCAAGAGTTATTGGAGAAGAAGTATATCGGGGTGAGTGTGTCTCTTTGGGGAGCACTAGTTATATTTGTAAAGAATAAAGATAGTACACTCAAATTGTGTATTGATTAGATACAAACTAACAAGTTTGCTGTGAAGAACAAATATCCTTTTCCTAGAATTGATGACGTCTTTAATCAAATGAGAGGAGCAAAGGTATTTTTCAAGATTGACTTGAGGTCTGGTTACCATCAGGTGAGAATCAAGGATGAAGACATTCATAAGACAACCTTTAGAACAAGGTATGGACATTATGAGTTTGTAGTGGTACCATTTGGTCTCACAAAATGCACCAGCTTCATTTATGTGCCTTATGAATAGTGTCTTCAGTAGGTATTTGGACAAGTTTATTCTTGTTTTCCTTGATGACATCCTTATTTATTCTAAGAATGAGGAAGAGCATGAAGAACATCTAATATAGACATTACAAATGCTCAAGAAGCATCAGTTGTATGCAAAGTTGAGAAAGTGTGACTTATATCTCAGAAGAGGGTATATCTGTGGACCCTGAAAAGATGGAAGCCATTATGCATTGGCCTACTCCAAGAAATGTGACATATGTAAGATCTTTTATGGGACTTGCAAGATACTACAAGAGATTAATTGAAGGATTCTCCAAAGTTTCACATCCCATCACTTATTTGCAAAGGAAGGGGATAAATTTTGAATGGACATTGAGGTGTGAAGAAAGATTCTAGAAGTTGAAGAATCTTCTCACAAGTGCACCAGTGTTGAAACTTGCAGACCCAGAGAAATATTTTGTGGTGTGTACTAATGAATGTGGTCAAGGACTTGGATTTTTTATGCAAGAAAACCACATAATATGTTATCAGTCAAGAAAGTTGAAGGAGCATGAGAAGAACTATGCCACTCATGATCTGGAAATTGCATCCATGGTACATGCTCTCAATTTGTGGAGGCATTACTTGATGGGAAGAAGATTTGAGATAAGAACAAACCATTGTGGTCTAAAGTATTTTTTTGATCAGCCTACTCGAAATGCTAGGAAAGATAGATGGCTGGAGTTTTTATGTGATTTTGATTTTGAAATCAATCACATAAAGGGAAAAGAGAATAAGGTAGCTGATGCAATCAGCAGGAAGGTGCAGGAAATGCACGTGGCATCCATTAGAATTTTCCAATCGAAGTTGAGGTAGTAGATTGTTAATCATGTTGCTGAAGATGATTTGTATGCACATGTCAAGGACAAATTAAACCCGCAAAGGATTGAAAAGAAGTATGAAGGATATAAATTAGAAGAAGATGGAATCCTTACTTATAAGAGCTGAATATATATTCCAAATGTCCCATATTTGAGGAGGGTTGTTATGGATGAGATCCATCAAGCTCCATGTTCTGCTCACCCAGGATATTAGAAGACAATTTATACATCTAGAAAGAAGTACTTTTGGCCAGGAATGAAAAAGGTCATGGATGAATATATTTCAAGGTGCATGAAATGTCATCAAGTGAAGGTTGAGAATTAACACCTAATAGGTTTGTTGCAACCTTTTCCAGTTCTAGAATGGAAATGGAAGTTATTTCCATGGATTTTATTACAGGATTTCCAATGACTTAGAGACAACATGATTCCATCATGGTTGTGGTGGAAAAGTTGACAAAGGAAACACATTTTATACCAGTTAAGTCTATGCATAATACTGATGACATTGCAAAGATCTTCATGAAGGATATTTTCAAATTGCATTGATTTCCCGAGGCAATAGTCTCTGACAGAGATGTCAAGTTCACTTCCAATTTTTGGAAGTGATTGTTTACATATTTGGGTACAAAGTTGAATTTCAGCACTTCCTACCATCCTCAGACAGATGGGCAGACAGAGAGAGTTAAACAACTTCTTGAATACATGCTTTGCATGCATGTGATGGGAAAACCAACCAAGTGGGAAGATGATTTACACTTGGTATAATTTGCATATAACAACAGATAACAAACGTCCTTGGGGATGAGTCCATATGAAGCTTTGTATGGTAGGAGGTGTAGGTCACCAGTGACTTGGGATAATCCAGTGAACAGGCTTGTGCTTGGTCCCGAATTGTTCAAGGAGATGGAGCAGGAGGTTGGAAAGATCGAGAAGAATATGAATGTAGCCCAAGATAGACATAAAATCTACGTAGAGAAGCATAGGGTGAATAGAGAGTTCAATGTTGGGGATCATATTTACCTTAGAGTGAGGGAAAATAAATTTTCCTTGAATCTTGGAAGTTGTGCCATGCTGTCACCTAGATATTGTGGGTCGTTTGAAGTGCTTGAAAGAATAGGGCCAGTTGCATATAGACTTGCATTTCCTTCTAGCACTAGGGCTTATAATTTTTTTCATGTTTCTTTGCTTAAGAGATATGTACATGATCCTAATGATGTGATAAATTGGGATGTGATTCAAGTGGAACCTAAGGGAGAATTCCAAATCAAGCCAATGCACATCCTCGACAGGAAGGTCACAATGCTTAAGAACTGAGCCATATAGTAGATAAAGGTGCAATGGGAGCACTATGGTCTTGAAGAGGCTACATGGGAGCTGGAGGATGGCATGCGATTGGAACATCCATTTTTGTTCAATTCTGCGGAGCACTGAGGGCGGCACTAGCATAGCATTTTTGTTCAATTTTGTAAAGCACTAAGGACAGTGCTGTTGAAGATGGAGGGGAATGTAACACCCCAGTTTTGACCCTGTTTGCATTACAGATATATGATGTAAATATTGTAATTAATTATGGTGTGGAACTAAAGGAAAAATCCCCACCATTGATTTAGTGTTTTATGTTTCGGCAATTAAAACTGATGACGATGGTATTTTGTGCTAGCCAACACATTATAATTTTGAACCTCATATAAATATGCAATTTAATTAAAAACCCACAACCAACTATGTCAATGCAACAACTAATGAGATGGGGGCATAATTTCCTAAGGATAAGGGGGGGATGTTTAACCTTGAGCCATTGGGAAAAGCCACATTTCAAAATAAAACACCCAAAAATGTATGCACGTTCCCTCATGCATTCATGTTTTCATCTTCCCTCACGTTTTGGGAAGCGACGGGATGTTTTTGATCATCCATCCTTCACGTTTTCAGTTTTTTTTCATCAGTGTGCATGCCTAGTCGATCATCTGGCTCTCACCAAAACATCGTGGTCCATTCTAATCATTCTCTATTATATTATGTTGATGCATGTTGTGCGTTCATCATATTGGGAGAAACGTGTTTGGTTCTTGGTTGTTCACCTGTTTTTACCATCCTCGGCCACGCAAAGGTTTGAGGTCTCTTTTGTTTGCTGAATGAATGAGTAGTGGAGATCACTCTATTTTATGAGAAAGAGTTTTCATCTATGGTTTCCTCAGTGTTGTTGTGCAATGGTCTCCTCTGTCATAGAGTGCGTGGAAGCCTATTTTGCTATGTTGGCATTGTGGTTTGTTGTGTGTGCATATTTTTCCTTGGTATGAAATGGTTTGGAGTGGAATTGGGTTTGAACTAGGTTGATAAACCCAGTGTAGGAGGAAACCTCACAAATAGATCTAGAGGGGTTGATTTTCTTCTTTGCACACCCTGAAAACCACTAGAATGGAAGTCATATCCTGAGGGACCGTGTAGCAGATAAGGGGATGCTTCCTTGTGTTGGGTGTGTGAATGTTTTAGGAGCTAAGCCTGATCTAGTGCAGATGTCCATAGCTTGGTGGTTGAGCTCACTAGCTTAGTAGTTCAATATTTCCAAGTCCTTTGCATTTGCTAAACCCATCGATTAGTTGGGTTGGCTGATCCTTAATGTGAATGTTGGCTTGAATGACTACAGTATGATAAACCCATATGTTAGTTGGATTGGATAATTAGCCTGATAAACCCAACAATATATTGGCTTGTTTGTTTGCAACCTAATAAATCCAACTGTGTTGGCTTGGCTGAGTTTTGTTGTATCCTTGGCTATGTGTGAGCCTGCTAGTGCCCCTTATTCCTTGTGGGAATCATGCCCAACTTTGAGGTGGTAGTGCTACTGAGATATTGATGAGTGCACTGGCCTATGGTTGGTGGAACATTGCAGTGACGTAGCTAGTTGCAAGACAAACTTCTTTCAATATAAGAATTCTTGTCTATGTTAATATCTGCAATTGTATTTTCTTAATGAAATATGATGAACATGCCTAATGTGTTGAATTTATGAATTGATTCCACTATATAATTTCAATTGTATGCATCTGTGTATGTTTTATTTCAATGCATTTTTAAATTAAATTATCGGGATTAGATTGTTTGATTGGTGATGGCCTGAATGATCAAACATGTCCAAGACTTCCGTTAAAGGTTGAATTTCCTGCAATAAACCTTCCTTTCCACAACTTGTGGGATGCGGAAACGTCCTTCTATTCCTCGCATATTTCCTTCTGCAACTCTTATTTCCACAACTTATAGGATGCGAGATGCGGCTTCACAATATCTATTTTCACAAATATCCTTCCACAACTCTTCTTTTCACATGTGGGATGCGAGATGTGAGATGTGGCTTTACAATATTTATTTCTACAAGGGTCTATTCTGCATGTGGGATGCGGGATGCAGCTTAACAATCTCTATTTCTGCAACTAATTATATTCACAAGGGTCTATTTTGCATGTGAGATGTGGGATGCTGGATTGCAATTTCCATATTTTCTTGATTCCACAAACTCAAGGTTTCTGCACCATTGATTCTTGTAGGTTTATTCTCAGCTGTTGATCTATCTCCAGATCCGGAATAGATTGTGACTGTATATTTCCATTGCGATCTTTCTCTATCATTCAATATCCTCTAAGATATTTCTTAGTAGATCATCGACTTGAGCACTGATAGGATCAATTCTCTGCTATTGGGGAGTTAGATAATTTTACACTCAGACTTGAATAAAGTGAACACAAGATGAGTTCATGCCTTTATATATTTATGCAAAAATCAGAAATCCATTAAAATACATACAAAATTCAATGAACTTCGACTTGGCTGCTCCTGGAATAATCAGAGCGAGCAGTTATGGTTACGTTCTCTCTCTAGTGGATGGGAGGGGAGATGACAGATGATGTTGTAGATACTGTGGTTTACTTGATAAACACAGGGCCTTCAAGTGCTTTAAATGGTGGAATTCCATAGGAGGCATGGATACATAAAAAGGTAAACTACTCATTTCAAGAACTTTTGGTTGTGAAGAATTTGTCCATATTGATAAAGAAAATAGAACAAAGATTGAAGCTAAATCGAAGAAATTCACCTTTAGTGGATATGGGGTTGATGATTTTGGTTACCTCTTATGGGGTTATGAAAATCTAAAAATCATTAGGAGTAGAGATGTAGTATTCAATGAAAATGTTATGTACAAAGATCACTTGCAAGGAAAGAAAGAAGAAGTGGTAAACACATAGTACATAGTGCTTGATGAAATCAAAGAAAATGAAGTTCCAAATGTACCAAAAAGTTAATAACAACAACAAGTACCCCAAACTCCTATAAGTGTAAGAAGATCTACCAAGTTAAGTAGACCTCCTATATGATTCTCTCCTTCACTTTATTATTTATTGATGATTGATTCTGGTGAACCAGAGTGTTATGAATAAGCAATGCAAGTGGAAACTATAAAGAAGTGGGAGAAAGGAATGAATGGGGAGATGGAGTCATTGATAAGGAACCAAACTTGGGATTTGGTGGAGTTTCCTGTAGGTAAAAGAACATTGTCAAATAAAAAGGTTTATAGGTTGAAGGAAGAAGAAGGATGTAAGAAGCAGTACAAGGCTAGACTTGTTGTAAAAGGGTTCACACAAAAGAAAGGTATAGAATTTGATGACAATAGGAGAAACGGAAGTAATTTTAACAAGGAAAAACACTTTGTTCATTTTCTCTTCTATTTGATGGCTATGCTTGTTGTTCTCTTAGTTAAATATCCTAATGTTATGCCAGCTTAATGTTAAAATAATAACATGCTATAATAGAAATATAAATCCATATTAGAATGCCGTTCTTTTATAAAGGGAATATCATAGGAAAATACCATGGGCTTCCCAAAACCACTGGCTCGTAGATCACCCTGAAGTGCTCTTCCTATCGATGGAAATGCCTTCCCAATCTAAATCAACATAACCCTCTAGGTTAATCTTCTGACTCACCTCATACTTGAGCTCATAATCAATTGTACCCCTCAGGTACCTCAGAATATGGTTTCCAGTAATCAAGTGAACATGTCTCGGATCTGTCAAGAACTAGCTCAACGTGTTCACACCAAAGAAAATATCTAGTATCGTGTTCATCAGGTACATCAAGGACCCAATCATCTGACGATACATCATAGCATCAACCTCTTCTGATGAAGCATCACTCAATAGTTTCAAGTTTGATAACATAGGTGTGGTATTTATTCAATCTACATACATGAGACTCCCTGTCATGTGTCTCAAAACCAAGTGGTTGTTCCACATACACATCCTCTTCTACTACACCATTCAAGAAAGCAGTCTTGACATCCATCTAGTGTATCTTCCATTTCATCATTGCAGCCAGAGAAAGTACTGATCTGATAGAACTGTATCTGCCGCTTCTTCATAATTGGAAGGTTCTTCATCAATGAAATCACATAATAATGCTACATATCCGTACCAGGATCTGGTCCTCTTTCTTTCTCTGTAATTTTCTTCTGGAGCCCCATATCTTTCCGCACCTTGGATATCTTCTCATACCCAGGAAGGTTTCCTCTTATGAGGATTCTACTCCTGAGGTGGATCTACAGGTTCTTGAGGTTCTTCAAATTCTTAATCTTCTTCTTGAGTTTTTCCATTCATGGTTTTATCATGAATTTTGGGTGCTTCTGCTTCTTTAGGTTCTTCAGCAGGTCTCTTTCTAGATTTGTTGTAGGCTGAGTCTTCATCAAATGTCACATCCCTGCTGATGTCAATCTTCTTGAATCCTGGGAAGTATATTCTGTAAGCCTTCCAGCTTTTAGAGTATCCCACAAATATACCCTTCTTTCCTGAAGGATCTGATTTAGTTCTCTTCTCTTTTGGAATGTGTATGTACACCGAACATCCGAATATTCTGAGATGGCTGACTTCTAGTTTCTTACTGGAAAATACTTCTTCATGTTTCTTGTTCTTGAGTACTTTGTGTGGAGTACGGTTCTATACATACACTGTTGTTCTAGCAGCTTTTTCCCATTATAGATGTATAGGAATATCTTGGTCATGAAGCATAGCTCTTGCAGCTTCCATGATAGTTCCGTTCTTCCTTTCTACAATCCCATTCTATTGTGGACTGTATGGAGTGGACAACTCCCTCTTAATCCTTGAGTCTTTGCATAACTCTTTGAATTCTATTGATGTGAATCCTCCGCCATTATCTGATCGAAATGTCTTGATCTTCTTTTCTATGTGGTTCTCGATCAAGGCTTCGAATTCCTTGAACTTGCTGAATACTTCCTCTTTGTTCTTCATGAAGTAAATCCATGTATTCCTAGAAAAATTTGTCAATAAAGGAAACATAGTATAGATAGCCGCTTAATGAACTTGATGACATTGGTCCATAGACATTGGAGTGGATGATTTCCAAGATTCCTTTTTATTTTCTTTCTCTACTTGGAAATGCCTTCTTCATGTTCTTTCCTTTTTCACACCCTTTGTAGACCCCATGATGTTTTGTTTGAATTTCTCGAAGACCTTCAATAGCTTTGCTTTCAAGTGGTAGTGCTCTATAATGCACATGTGAAAGCCTTTTGTGCCAAAGCTTATTTGGCTCTATTGTGTCATGGACCAAGGCTTGTTTTGGATGGCCCTTCAATTTATACAATCCTCCTTCTTGTTTTCCAATCACTACTGCATCATCAATAGTCTTTCCTTTTGGCCACATGATGGCTTGACCATCTATAAATGAAACCCTCATTCCTTTTGCATCTAATTCATATATGGAGAGAAGGTTCTTCTTTAGTCCTAGTACAAACAATACTTCCTTCATTGTCATAGAATTTCCAGAGTCTATCTTATAGGAGGATTCCCCACTACCTTTTATTGGATATTGGTAGTCATATCCTAGCTTCACCTTGTGAGGTGATTCATGTTCTGATAGTCTCACAAAGGATTCCTTGAATCCTTTCATATGCTTGGAAGCCCCACTATCTATAAGCCAATCATTGCTTCCATGTGTGATATTTCCCGTGAGAGCGGAAATCAAAACATATTCTTCATCAGTTGGAGAATATTCACTTTCATATTTGGTCTTATTTTTGGAAGGTTCATCATCCTCTGCAGCATGAGCATAATGTCTTTTCTTGTTGTTTTTCTCCTTGTGAAGGTTTCTTTTTCTTTTAGGACAATCTCTTGGAAAGTGTCCTATTTCATCACAAGTATAACATCTGAGTTGACATTTCTTGTGGGAGGAGTGCTTAACTTTAGAATGATGATGATGATGGTCCCTTCTGGGTTTCTTGGATTGAACTATGAGAGCTTGATCTTCACTTCCCATATTCTCTTCTTGAGCTGCTATCCGAGCTTCTTCTTGTGAGCATTCTTCCCAAAGTATGATGAACTTGACTAACTTATTTCTGGCATAGATCCCTTGAATGAAAGAGACCTATGTCCTAGGGAGACCATTCGAGGTGGTCATTACAATCTCTGCATTTTCCACTTCTTCATCTACTTCTTCCAGTTGTTCCTTGATCTGAGAAACTCTAGTGAAGTAAGACTAGATGGTCTCTGCATTCTGAATCTTCACATTCTTTAGCTGGTTTCTCAGAGGCATCTTCCAGTTTATGTTCTTCCCTTCAAACAATTTGTTTAGGGAATCAAACATAGATTTAGGTGTCTTTAGGGAGGACACTTGTGGTATGAGGTGATCCTTGATTGAATAAGCAATAATCCTCTTTTCCATAACCAACTTCTTCTTATGTAAAGCATTAGCCTAATTTCCCTCTGGAACTGGAACCTCCTCACCGATATAGGAGTCTAACTCATTTTCTTCCAGGGCCAGGAATATCCTATAATTCCAGGCTCGGAATTTATCAACTCCCTCAAGATTTTCATCAAGGTTCGTATGATGAGACATATTAACTAAGAACCTCAAATGGAAATACAAAATATTTGGATCTTACCAGGTGAAGATGTCAGACCTAGATTTGGAGCTGAAATTATGCAGTGTTGGTTCAGGAGCATATTAAGGTTTTTCTTTTCCGGAGTTTTGACCAACCAAATGATTTGATATTGATCCCTATCTTTGATTTTGGGGAGGATATCAATCCAGGCCTAGGCTCAGTGAAAAATTCCACTTCTGTGAAAAGCCCTAATTTTCGGCAGTAGTGTCGGGTCCAAAACTGAAAAACCTCAGAATTGGATTCTGCTTCAATAGACAGATGCACCCTAGGGAGGAGAGTTATCCCAACCTTATTTTGCTGAAAATATGTGGAGAGAGATCTGCAAAGTAGGAAGCCCTAGTTCCTGTAGCTGCACGGTACCCTTTTCTCACACTAGTGGAAAATGAGAGATTAGTGACTAGGAGACCAAAACGTTTGGTCACCATATATTTTTTCAAGGGAGAAATGACCAAAATTGATAAATTGAAGTGAGTTAACTAAAAAATACCAAGATAAATGACCACTTTTGGTCACGAGATAAAACTAAACTAAAAAGGACCAAGATAAATGACCACTTTTGGTCACGGGATAAAACTAAACTAAAAAGGACCAAGATAAATGACCAAAATTGGTCATGGGATGTCTAGACTTAAAATGAGCACATAATAATTGGTCATTTATTTGGTCATGTTTAGTTGTGTCACTCCGGCAATGGAGAATTACATTTTTGACAATGAATTTGTATAATTTAATAAATTCTAACATATCTACTCAACGATTTGACTACAAAAGTCTATGGAGGTGTACATACTCTAACCCCCTTTGAATTTGAACCCATGGCCTCCTAGGATTAGACACATGTTATTAAACATCAATCCCACTTACATTTCACTTACTCCCAAAAAAAGATAGCATTAGAAGGCCATGCAAACTAGGAATTTAATTTATGACATGTGTGCTAGGATATCTTGTGGATAAATGGAAATATTGCACTAAAGTTAGGATCAAATCCAAGTCTTTACCCTATCAAAGTTGTATATGTGAATCAATCTAATTTCTATTCGATATGCTTATAGAAGTATCCCATAAGATAAGAAATCATACATGTCCATATTTGGGCATGTGTCTCATGTCCCAATGTTTGACATCTGGACTTGTGGAATGTGCATGAACTTCATTTGACATAAAATAGACACACATTTTACACATATTTTAAAAGTTTCTCGTATGTTTCAAACACATGGTTTGCACATATCCGAATACATCAAACACATAAAGGGTCATAAAGTTGGATTCGAGGTTGTTTTGATGCTCTAAAAGAGAAATTAAAGCCTCTTTTTATTTTCTCATTATTAAAAGGTTAAATAACCTTTGTAGAAAAGGAAAACGAGCTTAAGTGTGGGTCTCATATCTTTATTGTGAGAGGAATTACGATACATACAAAACATGCCCACTTCAAAGAAGAGTAGGATTGAGAAATTTTGAGTAACAAGTAAAAATATAGGTTAAATATAAATTCCTTTATTTCATCATAAATTGTAACACATACATAAATAAGCACACTTTAAAGAAGATAAAACTTTATCCGTTTGTATTGAAAACATTAATGTGTATTCATGCCAACTTATATGTTTAATATATAACAAAAATAGATAATTGGAAGAAAAATATATATAATATGTGAGATGCATTTATTAATCACATTGATTTGGTCATCACCTTTGAGTTAGCATTAACCAATACATAGGCCTAAAGTAAATCACTTTCAATGATAGTGATCTTTCGAGGAGTGATCCTCTATACCATTAGTTGATGCAACACTAACAACGAATATGTAGAAATAAGAGGAAACTTATAGGGACAATGGCACTATCACTCGCGATAACCATTGTGCTATTGATGGGAGATATTGTGTTTGTCATCCGTATTGAATGAAAAAACTTTCATAATTGGGATTGCATTACAAAGGCATCTCTTGTAACCTACAAGTGATATGGGTTGGAGGTATTTACATGATTTTTTTAATCTCTGAACCTTATTTATAAACATACAAACCCAAAACCAATGGGGTAAGAGAGAACTCGGAAATGTGTGGTGAAATCATCTTCCCTCTATTTTAGTTTGTTGTGATTCCAACCCACATACAAATGCAAAAAAACAACTAAGAAAGTAATAATTTTATTTTAGCAAGTGACTGAAGAAGCGCACAGACCCTCGCCGAAGAACAAAGAAAACAAGAATAATCGGAGCAAGGGGAGAATAATAACAGAAAGACATACCACACCAGTGTGCACTGTGGGAAGGGTTACAGAATTGCTCCTTATTATGATTGATGGATGCATTCATGGTGATTATCAAAGAGGAGGAAAGGAGTAGGGCAGGTTCCTTACAAAGGAAATAGGGTAAATTTTGATCCTGAATGCTTAATTAATTTTCTTTTTTACTGATTCTGAATGCTAGTGAACTAGGGTTTCATTGCGTTATTCCATTGTTGGTTTTAATTGGCGTAGAGGCAGGAGGTGGAGGCATTAGAAGTAGATAAATTTAATGTATTTCTAGTAGATCATATATCACAAATGAATGGTGAGCTACATGAAAATCGAGGAGAGTTTTTTAACATGCTATTTCGTTAAAAATCTACAACTCCTGTAAGTGCTCTGGATACCCATTTTATCAATTGTCAAATTTTGCTAAAAAATATAAACTCGATATAGGGATTTGATTGAATGCCCTCCATTGTATTCATTTCTTGTTCCAATGATGGCTTTGAAGACACCTATTAGCCTTAACTCATGGAGCCTCCTTAAGATCATCCAGAAGTGTAGAAGACAATTTCTTTCTCTATATGTCTCCTTAATTTGACCTTAATTAGTATCTTAACATGGAGACCTATATGCGCCCATGGTTTAGCAGTTGTATGATATATTTATATGCGCCTAGTCAACAAGCAATGGGGAGGTTTTAGATATAATTTAAAAAATGAAACGGAGAAATCATTTGGGAATCAATTGTGTTTCCCCTCCAAGTGCATCCTATGGATTGGATTTACTTTATTTATTTGTTCAACACCATTATTCCCAGATGAGAAGGAATGCATAATGTGGCTCTTCCTATTGGGGTCCCAATCGACACTTTTCTTTTTAAACCTCTATCTGAATCTGAGGTAAATTCCACATTCCACAAAAACACGCCAGCAAAGCAGATGCCTAGAGCCATGAGACCCTTTATGATATGTTTGTGGCATCACAGAATTGTTTCTTAAACCATGAATTTACCTCTAACCAAATTTGTGTTGCTTTCATTCATATGCACTAGTCTCTTATCTTCTTGATTTTAAACTGGTGGAAATACTGTCAAGTGAATCTCCTGATGTATCTTGTACTTACGCTGCATAATGCAAATTCCAAAGCACATATTCCATTGAAAGATGATATGTTGACTCTTTTGAAATAAATTTAAAACTTTAAAAGTGATTTCTATCATGTTATAATCCCTTATACCATTACATGAGCACGAGAGTATGTTACAGTGAAGGATTTAGGCATACAATGAAGAATTTTACGCATACTGCAAATTCCAGAACACATATTCCATTTAAGGATGAGATGTTCACTATTTTGTAATAAATTTAAAACTTTAAAAGTGATTTCTATAATGTGCCAGGAAAATTTACACACGGGGTAAATTTTTCTGTAGAAAGACAGTGCAGGAAACAACTGAAGGAGTGTTGGGGTCATGTTTTCTTTCTCCTATTAGGTCTTGAATTCAAGGTGCAGATAAAATGATACAGGTGGTCTAGAATGCCCCGTATCCTCATATTTGGGCAAAACCTTGTGCTATCTTAATTATTGTTGCGCATAGGTTTCATTTGAAAGTTAGTATGTAAACATATTTTGAAACCAACTTTTCAAGGAAGACAAGATAATAATTCATACTCGCAAGGGGATGCTAAGTTTATCAAAGCTAGTCAACTGTTAAAGGTAATTATTTTGCAATTATTTTGTTTTTTGTTATGGGTTTTATTGTCATCTGATTTCATTCAGATTCTCTCTCCAAGATCTTCTCTAAAATTCCGTCTCATCTTTGTTCCTTGTTCATATCTGGAGTCTTAAACACTCTAAGATATCTATCTTCCACCTCGATTTCCTGATTTGCCACCCAATCTGTTCCTGTGATGGCAGTGCTTCTAATATGATGAAATTCACTATTTTTGAATGAGCAGCCGGCTTCTTTTAATGATTTCAATTGTTTAAAGAGTTGATTTTGGGGATAAGCCTTGCTTTTTATTGTGTTTATGAATATTTAAGAGTTCTTCTACCACGATATCTTGAAACCAAGCATTTGCAAAATTTCATCCCTGCAATCAAGGCATTGGCTTTGTCTTGCTTGTTTGTATAGTCCCCTATTCCTTTCTCTTAGATTGTTTTGAACTCATCTTTTTTTGATCTAGAAGAAAGTCTCCTCCACGGCATGATTTCTGGGGTTTCTATTGTTACCCCTTTGAAGTTGATCTTTATCTGGCCTTCCTTTGGAGGTTTCCAAGATTCTTCTGGAGTAGTCAACTTTCCTTCATTAAGAACCTGCAGGCATAACACAAATTTCTTGGGAATCCATGTCTGAACCTAGCCTTTGGCTAAGGCAACTTGTATTTTTTAGGTAGATCACTCATGGGAATAAATTAGTAAACCTATGTAGATATTGCCAATAGGTCCTACTGGCAAATGTTTGATCCTGTTAATTTTCTGCTATAGTCCATTGTTCATGCCAATCAACTATAGTCTGTTTGACTGCCTTTCTTACAAGTCTTTGATTTATATGGTCCTTGTCTTAATAAACTTACAGGCGTTCCCAACAAGTAGTTCATTCCATTCAAATCAGATCAATAAAACCAAAGTTTGAGAAGCATTTTGCAATTCCTCTGAATTAACAACAGCGTATTTGAATACTAGTTCCCTTAAATTGAATGAGTGTTAGCATTATTATGTCAAAGCTACCTAGGAATGTGGACTTTGCAAGACTTTTTAAGGTGATATTTAACTTCCTAAAACCTAGAAAATGAAACTTTTAAGGTGATATCACCTTACTCTTCATTTTCTTGAGAGTGTAATTTTGGAAGGTGCCATATATATTTACTATGTGAACCACTTGTTATTAAAGTCAGGTATATGTGATATTTGTCAGTTAGACCACTCTTGGGAATAAATTAGTGAACCCATGTAAATATTGCTAATGGGTCATGCTGGAAAATGTTTGATCGTGTTAATTTTATGCTAGAATCCATGGTTCATGCCTTTGAAATGTGGTCTATTTGATTTCCATTCTTACAAGGCTTTGATTTATATGGTCCTTGTGCTAATAAAGCTATAGACGTTTTCCAGCAAGAAGTTCATTCTATTCAAATTAGATCAAATGAAACAAAAAATTAAGAAGCATTTTGGAATGCCTTTGAATTAACAACAACGAATTTGAATATCGGTTCCCTTGAATTGAATGAGGATTAGCATTTTATTGCGAAGCTACCAAGGAATGTTAATAATTCCAAGCCTTATAAATTTGATATTGACCTTCATAAAACAGAGAAATTTCATCAGCCTTGAATATAAGTTGTGGTTTATCTCCTTGTCATTTCCTGTATAGTCTAATTAGGGGTACGTAGCATCTAGATTGTGGGTTTCAGTAGGGGATATGGCCCATGGGTCTTTGTTTTTTATTCTTGTAATTTTTGTAGCCACCGTTTCTATTTACAATATGAGTGACTCGGTATTAAAATATGGTATGTGTGATGCTATCCAGGCTAGATCTTTTATTCTAGCTGACAACGGTATTTGCTGTATATATGAATTTGATAAAATGCATGTAAAATATCATGTATATTCTAGTGAATGCTATGGAATTTGTATTGCACTTGGCCTTTTCAATTACATTTTGATTATATTGGAATGCCATTGATCCAAACCTCTAACAAGATCTACACTTTTACTATTAAAGGTTGCAATTCATGAGGCTATGGAGCAACAGACAATAAGCATTACAAAAGCTGGCATTCAAGCAACTCTCAATGCTCGTACCTCTATCTTATCAGTTGCAAATCCTACTGGTGGGCATTATGATAAATCAAATCCACTAAAAGTTATGGCTGCAGGTCATTTTAAATCCAAAGCATCATTCAAACTTGATTGATATTTGCAGCATGTTTTTTTGGTCTTTCTCATAATGTTATTTGGTTTTGCAGTACAATGTGGGAATTCCTCCTACGATTCTCTCCAGGTTTGACCTTATGTATGTCATTATAGATGAGCCATATGATCAGACAGATCACCATATTGCAGATCATATTGTTTGAGTTCACCAAAAGCATGCAGAAGCATTATCTCCATCTTTTACTACTGCTCAAATCCAGCATTACATTGCTTACACAAAAACCCTTAAGCCAAAGGTTGTTTCTCTGTCCCATTTGAACTGCTCTTCCAATTTCCAAAAGAACTTTTAGCATTCTTTGCCTCTTTTCAGGATCCCTTGACATTGTTTTTCACAATTGATTGTTTAATTCCTTAACTGAAATTATGCTTGAATGGAGTACAGCTAGGTACTGAAGCCAAAAAGGTTCTAGTTGATGCATATGTATCCTTACAGCGAGGTGATGCTGCGCAAGAAGATATCTATTTTCAAGCTCCAAAAGTTTGAAAGTCTTGACTTGGCTGCTGCATATACCATCTGTGCATGATAAATTTACATTAGCAAGAATTTGAACTTGAAACCAGCTCTAGTTTAGCAGATATATTTTTATGAAACTGGTTTAAATCCAATAGCTCAGTTGCAGTGTGTTTTCACTGTGAGTTAGTCACTAATTTGATTCTTATGGTACTACCATGTACACAAGTATCATATTACAACTCAACTATTGTTCTTTTAAAATTGATACAGATTGTAATCCAAGCCGGATCTTTAGGATGTTTCTATTCTAATTACATTATTTACTCACTTAACATTGCCTGTAAACTAGATTGAAGTTTTAAAAGTGGCAATCCTTTACTGTATGCTTTAGGTTATGTGAGGGTGGTGAGCTGTTAGAACGGATCCTTTCAAGGTATGTGAATTCAGAGTTGCATTTTAATTTTCAAGGCATGTGTTATTGCATGTTTTTCTTTCAGTTTGGGTTCCATTTCTCTATGCCTTTACTTTAAACATGTTCATTTTTTGGCTTCTAAGGTTTAGGTTTATTGGTGCTAAACTACATTGCAAGTTATGCAGATATTTTCATTCCCTTTTGTGGTCAATTGTCGGAAATTAATAAAATTATCTTATCTTATCTGACTGCTCGAAGTAATATGGGGTTATGATAAAAGTTGGATGATTCATTTTTATTTTTTCCCTTTTGTGGTCATTTATTTTTTCTACTGCTTGTACTAACTAGAAATTTTGAGAAAACTACTAACAAAGGAAAACAGGATGCATGAGTCCTTTCTGAGGGATCCCGTTGAAGAAGGCTTACCACCTTTTTTCTCTTATAGTTGTTAAGATTGGTGTACTCCACTGATAGGGTCATAACAGTATGTTTCCAATTGCAATTGCTTTATTAGATTTTTCTTTTTCCTTTCCAACAACTCACAGTTATCCTTCCTCTAATCCTAAATGGAGTTAGACTGGTCTATTGGCTACTTGTTAAGCTTTCCATTCATTTAGCCAAGCTTCTGCTCAATCCCATAGAAATCCCACATAAATCTTGAATTTCATGGTTTATACATGGGGTAATTTTTTTTGTAGAAAGATAGTGCAGGAAACAGCTGAAGGAGTGTCAAGGTCATGTTTTATTTCTCATATTAGGCCTTGAATCCAATGTGTAGAGTCAATGATACAGGTGGTCTATTTAATGCCTTGTATCCTCAGATTTGGGACAAACCTTGTGCTATCTTAATTATTGTTGCGCATAGGTTTCATTTGAAAGTTAGTACGTAAACATATTTTGAAACCAATATTTCAAGGAAGACAAGATAATATTTCATACTTGCAAGGGGATGCTAAGTTTATCAAAGCTAGTCAACTGTTAAAGGTAATTATTCTGCAATTATTTCTTTTTTGTTATGGGTTTTATTGTCATCTGATTTTATTCAGATTCTATCTCTAAGAGCTTCACTAAAATTCCATCTCAGCTTTGTTCCTTATTCATATCTGGAGTCTTAAATACTCTCATATCTCTATCTTCCATCTTGAGTGTCTGATTTGCCACCTAATATGTTCCTCTGATGGCATTGCTTCTAATCTGTTGAAATTCACTATTTTTGAATGAGCAGATGGTTTGTTTTAATGATTTCAATTGTTTTAAGAGATGATTTTGGGGATAAGCCTTGCTTTTCATTGTGTTCATGATTATTTAAGAGTTCTTCTACCACAATATCTTGAAACCAAGCATTTGCAAACTTTCATCCTTGCAGTCAAGGAATTGGATTTTTCTTGCTTGTTTGTATAGTCCCCTATTCCTTTCGCTTAGATTGTTTTGAACTGATCTTTTTTTTTATCTAGAAGGAAGTCTCCTCCACATCATGCTTTCTGGGGTTTCTTTTGTTATCCCATTGAAGTTGATCTTTATCTGGCCTTCCTTTGGAGGTTTCCAAGATTCTTCTGGAGTAGTCAGCTTTCCTTCATCAAGAACCTGCAGGCATAACATGACTTTATTGGGAATCCATGTCTGAACTTGGCCTTTGGCTAAGGAAACTTGTATTTTTCAGGTAGATCACTCCTGGGAATAAATTAGTCAACCTGTGTAGATATCGCCAATAGGTCCTGCTGGAAAATGTTTGATCCCGTTGATTTTCTGCTAGAATCCATTGCTCATGCCAATCAAATATAGTCTGTTTGACTTCCTTTCTTACAAGTATTTGATTTATATGGTCCTTGTTTTAATAAACTTACAGGTGTTCCCCAACAAGTAGTTCATTCCATTCAAATCAGATCAATGCAACAAAAATTTGAGAAGCATTTTGGAATGCCCCTGAATTAACAACAACGCATTTGAATAATGGTTCCCTTAAATTGAACAAGTGTTAGCATTATTATGTCGAAGCTACCTAGGAATGTGGACCTTCCAAGACTTTTTAAGGTGATATTTAACTTCCTAAAACCTAGAAAATGAAACTTTTAAGGTGATATCACCTTACTCTTCATTTTCTTGAGAGTGTAATTTTGGAAGGTGCCATATATATTCACTATGTGAACCACTTGTTATTAAAGTCAGGTATATGTGATATTTGTCAGTTATACCACTCTTGGGAATAAATTAGTGAACCTGTGTAAATATTACTAACAGGTCATGCTGGCAAATGTTTGATCATGTTAATTTTATGCTAGAATCAATGGTTGATGTCTTTGAACTGTAGTCTATTTCATTTCCATTCTTATAAGGCTTTGATTTATATGGTCCTTGTGCTAGTAAAGCTATAGAATTTTCCGAGCAAGAAGTTCATTCTATTCAAATCAGATCAAATGAAACAAAAAAATTGAGAAGCATTTTGGAATGCCTTTGAATTAACAGCAGCGGATTTGAATATCGATTCCCTTGAATTGAATGAGGATTAGCATTTTATTCTGAAGCTACGAAGGAATGTTAATCTTTCCAAGCTTTGTAAATGTGATGTTAACCTTCATAAATCTTAGAAATTTCATCAGCCTTGAATATTAATTGTGATTTATCTCCTTGTCATTTCATGTATAGTCTAATTAGGGGTAAGTAGCATCCAGATAGTGGGTTTTAGTATGGGATATGGCCCATGGGTCTTTGTTTTTTATTATTGTAATTTTGGTAGCCACCATTTCTATTTACAATATGAGCCACTTGGTATTAAAATCTGGTATGTGTGATGCTATCCAGACTGGATCTTTGATGTTGGCTAACAACGGTATTTGCTGTATAGATGAATTTGATAAAATGGATGTAAAAGATCATGTGTATTCTAGTGAATGCTATGGACATTGTATTGCACTTGGACTTTTCAATTAAATTTTGATTTGATTGGCATGACTGTTGATCCACACCTCTAACAAGATCTACACATTTTCTATTAAAGGTTGCAATTCATGAGGATATGGAGCAGCAAACAATAATCATTACAAAAGATGGCATTCAAGCAACTCTCAATGCTTGTACGTCTATCTTAGAAGCTGCAAATCCTACTGGTGGGAATTATGATAAATCAAATCCACTAAAGGTAATTTCTGTAGGTCATTTTAAAGCCAAAGCATCATTCAAACTTGATTGAGATTGTAACATGTTTTTTGGTCTTTCTCATCATGTTGTTTTGTTTTGCAGTACAATGTGGAACTTCCTCCTGCTATTGTATCCAGGTTTGACCTAGTTTATGCCATGGTAGATGAGCCAGATGATCAAACAGATCACCATATTGCAGATCATATTGTTATAATTCATGAAAATAATGTAGAGGCATTATCTCCATCTCTTACTACTGCTCAAATTTAGCGTTACATTGCTTACGCAAAAACCCTTAAGCCAAAGGTTGTTTCTCTGTCCCATTTTGAAATGGTCTTCCAATTTCCAAAAGAACTTTTAGCATTCTTTGCCTCTTTTCAGGAGCCCTTGACATTGCTTTTCACAATTGGTTGTTTAATACCTTAGTTGAGAATTATGGTTGAATGGAGTACAGATAGGTACTGAAGCCAGAAAGGTTCTAGTTGATGCATATGTATCCTTATGGCGAGGTGATGCTGCACAAGAAGATAGCTATTTTAAAGCTCCAAAAGTTTGAAATTCTTGACTTGGCTGCTACACATACCATCTGTGTATGATGAATTTACATTAGCAAGAACTTGAACTTGAAACCAACTCTAGTTTAGCAGATATATTTTTATGAAACTGGTTTAAATCCAGTAGCTTAGTTGCTGTGTGTGTTCACTGCGAGTCAGTCACTAATTCAATTCATATGGTACTACCATGTACACAAGTCTCATATTACAAATCAACTATTGTTCTTTTAAAATTGGTACAGATTGTAATCCAAGCCAGATCTATAGGATGTTTGTATTCTATTTACATTATTTACTTGCTTTACACTACCTGTGAACTAGATTGAAGGTTTGAAAGTGACAATCCTGTACTGTATGCTTCAGTTTATGTGAGGGTGGTGAGCTGTTAGAAGTTTGAATATGAAGTAGGTAGCCTGATACACATGCTCTAAATTTATTATGGTAGGCTGTAGTAAACATGATCAGCAATCCTATTAATTCAGTTGTACCCATTGCTGCTGAGGTTTTCAAGAAGGCTAGAACCTACAATGAAAAAAAACTCTTTGGTGTCACCATGCTTGATGTTGTTCGAGCAAAGACTTTCTATGCTTCCAAGGCAGGTTTCCCTGTGGAAGGTATGCAATGCTATCAATTCTTTTTGGTCCTTGTTTTCAGTGTTGTAGCTTTGCAAGCATGTTATTTCCAGCATGCTACATACATAAATACATACATACATACTATCTTGCTTTGGTTGCTTTTAAATTTTAATGTGTTTTATTGGTTTTAATTTTTACCATGTTGGTATTTTTGGAATATTTTGTATGTGTTTGCAGAAGTGGATGTCCCTGTTGTAGGAGGACATGTGGGTGTCACTATTCTTCCTCTCTTTTTCAAGTAGTAATAGCTATATATTTTCTTACCTTTTAAGAGTTTAAACCGATTTTGATCAGTTTCTCAGCACATTGTTAGCAATGATGTCTAATATATTTATAGTTCTGTTAGTAGCAATAATTGTTGGATAACCCAAGATTAGTCCTGAGTTGAATACTGTTGATATCCTGTTAGGAGTCAATCATATATGGTTTCTGCCATATTTATATTAGTACTTCATATGGTCCTTTTCTTCAGTGCGTTGTTCTGAGTTCTGAGTACTAACAGTAGCAAACTGTGGTCTGTAAAAGGGATTTGATAATCGATAGTAGTTACCTATGTTTTCTGTTTGCAATGTATATGAATGCCCAACTTCCCACATACATTTAGGATGGGGATTGACATTTTCTTGTTCCAATTTTTCTAGGCTACTCCAAAACCAAATACCAATCTTTCAGATGAGGATATCAAAGCTCTGACAAAGCGTACTCAAGATGGAGGAACTGAAGTTGTCGAAGAAAAAGCTGGAAAAGGTTCTGCAACATTTTCTATGGCGTGAGTATCTTTCTCCTCACTGTAAATACTAAACTGTGTCATTTTTACATAGTTCTTGCCTATGTACTCTCCATGGCCAATACATAATCACTACTTTTCTTGATTTAGCTTCACGACAACTAGTTTCTAAGCAATTTTTGTTTTTGTCTTTAAAAATAAAACATTTAAAGAATCGTCATATGTAGAACATTCTTTATGTTGTTCCAAAGTATTTTCAAGTTTTATTTATTTAGTTTTCAACTACACATAACCAGCAATGTCTTCTAGTGATGTTATATGTGGTTGTATTGTCCCTTTTTAATGACCTACATCAACAGCAAGTTCTCTCAATTTTTTTGTTTTCAAGCAAGTGTCCTGTTTAATTAAAGATATGTTTTTTTACCAAAATTCCTATAGACATAATCTTTACTTGTAGGTTGAGAGTGCATACTTCGCAAGGATTCTGGTTTCTAAATTGAACGTCGTTCACAGAGCTATGTGAGAGTGCTTACAAATTTTACTAACAGACTTTGCTTCTCTATCAATTTGGCCTGAGTATTGCCTTACAAACTGGTTTAATAACATCAAACAAAAACAGGACATAACCTTTTAGAGAGTTGGAGAGCAATTTCAATTCAAACTTTCTGGCTGTTGATGATGCAACAAAGTTACTCTGAGATCTAAAGGTTTTGTTTCTTAACAGCAAGCAAAATGAGGACATAACCTTTTATAGAGTTGGAGGGCAATTTCAATTCAACCTCTCTGGCTGTTGAATGATGCAATTAAGGTACTATGAGCTCTGAAGCCTTTGTTTCTTTCAGTTTGTTGTTCTATGAGCTCTTTCTTGGATCTCACTCTTGTGAGAGGGATTGAAGACGAGGCATAAATCCTTTTCTTATTTATTTCCTCTGATGAGGAAGGCTTCCAGGCCAAGTTCCTCAAGCATGGTATTCACTCTCTGCCTTATTTCATGTTGTGGATTATTTGATCATGTTTTTTGTTCTAGTTTTTCTTTGTCATGGTCACACCATAATACATATCATCCATCCGATCTTCAAATTAGGTATAGTGTAGATATGGACAACTACGGGACCATCATGGTCGGGCGTACCTAAAATGCTACATTTCGTTGTTCGTGGCTATCAGATAAGCTTGAACAGAGGCACCTCAGAGCCAAAGGACAGGCAAGATTTTGCGTGGAGCATCAGACCATTGATCACGTCTTCATGCTCAAGGATATTATTGAGGATGCCCATCATTTCTCTTCAAAAATATTCCGCTGCTTTCTGGATTTTCAAAATTCGTTTGACTCAAACCTAAGAGAGTCTTTGGTTTGGAGGCTGCATGGCTTTGGAATTTTGGAGACACTTCTGGTTTTCCATCATGAAACTCTATGAGTTGGTTCTTGGTTGGCTCTGCACCATCTACGACCACTAGGACTATATCAGGAGTACCATAGGGGTCAAGCAGGGATGCCTTTTGTTAAGTTTTTAACTCATAGTTCAGATTTGTACTCAAATAAGAAATCCTGCACTAACCTGGAAAACTTAGTATTTGCCTTTGTAAGATAAACTCAAGAGTACATAAACAACATTCTATACCTTATAAAATTATATCAAAACAACAGATAACTAGGTGCCAAGCTACATAAATTTGTTATTTGGAAACTCAAAACAACAAGGTAGGCTCCAACAACAATCATGTTAATTTCTTTATTACTTATACATTACAACAGCGGCGAGCACACAGGGTGCTAATACTTGCTATCACATCAAAAGCTCAAAACACATTAATTCTGTCTCTCATAGGCTATCTAACTAATGTTCCCTCCTCTCCTTTTATAGACTAAGGTGAGTGGGGGTATTTACCAATGTTGAAAAAATTGGCCTCGGCAAAAGGTTGGCAATGGTCCTGAATACAACTTCTGGGAAACATTGGCGAAAAAATCAGGAAAAATTGGCAAAAGTTGGCAAAAGTCGGAAAACATTAAAAAATAGAAAATACATGCATTTCTTTTAGAATTTTAAACATATAAAGCAACAATAACATCAGAAAAACATATTGGAACATAAATATGAAGAAAGCACTGATATATATCATCATCATATAGTCATGCCAAATATAAAATGATACGTCAAAGTTGATACTAGAATTTTGAAACATCATAGTTGTCCAATCAAGGACTCAAAAGTGTATAAAGTTTAAACAATACAAAATGACATCACATATATAAATGTATCTAAGGAAAACTAGCATCTAGCTATCTAATATCAATGCCATCTTCCCCTTTTACAGGGATATATCATGGGTCTTTTGTCAGAAAATACTCTCAGATCTCTATCTTCCACGTCGAGTTCCTGATTTTCCACCCAATCTATTCCTCTGATGGCAGTGCTTCTAATCTGATGAAATTCACTATTTTTGAATGAGCAACTAACCTGTTTTAATGATTTCAATTGTTTTAAGATCTTATTTTTGGGATAAGCCTTTCTTTTCATTGTGTTTATGATTATTTAAGAGTTCTTCTACCACAATATGTTGAAACCAAGCATTTGCAAACTTTCATCCCTGCAGTCAAGGAATTGGCTTTGTCTTTCTTGTTTGTGTAGTCCCCTATTCCTTTCGTTTAGATTGTTTTGAATTGGTCCTTTTTTTATATAGAGGGAAGTCTCCTCCACAACATGCTTTTTGGGGTTTCTTTTGTTATCCCATTGAAGTTGATCTTTATCTAGCCTCCCTTTGGAAGTTTCCAAGATTCTTCTGGAGTAGTCAGCTTTCCTTCATCAAGAACCTGCAGGCATAACATGAATTTATTGGGCATCCATGTCTGAACCTTGCCTTTGGCTAAGGAAACTTGTATTTTTAGGTAGACCGCTCCTGGGAATAAATTAGTCAACCTGTGTAGATATTTCCAATAGGTCCTGCTGGAAAATGTTTGATCCCCTTAATTTTCTGCTATTCATTGTTCATCCCAATAAACTATATTCTGTTTGACTACCTTTCTTACAAGTCTTTGATTTATATTGTCCTTCTCTTAATAAACTTAAAGGCGTTCCCCAACAAGTAGTTCATTCCATTAAAATCAGATCCAATGAAACCAAAATTTGAGAAGCATTTTGGAATGCCTCTGAATTAACAACAACGCATTTGAATATTGGTTCCCTTAAATTGAACAAGTGTTAGCATTATTATATCGAAGCTACCTAGGAATGTAGACTTTCCAAGACTTTTTAAGGTGACATTTAACTTCCTAAAACCTAGAAAATGAAACTTTTAAGGTGATATCACCTTACTCTTCATTTTCTTGAGAGTGTAATTTTGGAAGGTGCCATATCTATTTACTATGTGAACCACTTGTTATATAAGTCAGGTATATGTGATATTTGTTAGTTAGACCACTCTTGGGAATAAATTAGTGAACTTATGTAAATATTACTAACGGGTCATGCTAGCAAATGTTTGTTCCTGTTAATTTTCTGCTAGAATCCACGGTTCATGCCTTTCTACTGTAGTCAATTTGATTTCCATTCTTATAAGGATTTTATTTATATGGTCCTTGTGCTGGTAAAGCTATAGAATTTTCCCAGCAAGAAGTTCATTCTATTCAAATCAGATCAAATGAAACAAAAAATTGAGAAGCATTTTGGAATGCCTTTGAATTAACAACAACGGATTTTAATATCGGTTGTCTTGAATTGAATGAGGATTATCATTTTATTGCGAAGATACCAAGGAATGATAATCTTTCCAACACTTATAAATGTGATATTGACCTTCATAAAACTTAGAAAGTTCATCAGCCTTGAATATAAACTATGATGTATCTCCTTGTCATTTCCTGTATAGTCTAATTATGGGTAAGTAGCATCCAGATTGCAGGTTTCAGTATGGGATATGGCCCATGGGTCTTTGTTTTTTACTCTTGTAATTTTGGTAGGAACTGTTTCTATTTACAATATGAGCCACTTGGTATTAAAATCTGGTATGTGTGATGCTATCCAGGCTGGAGCTTTGATGTTGGATGACACCGGTATTTGCTGTATAGATGAAGCTGATAAAATGGATGTAAAAGATCAGGTATATTCTAGTGAATGCTATGGAATTTGTATTGCACTTGGCCTTTTCAATTACATTTTGATTATATTGGCATGCCATTGATCCACACCTCTAACAAGATCTACACATTTTCTATTAAAGGTTTCAATTCATGAGGCTATGGAGTAACAGACAATAAGCATTACAAAAGCTGGCATTCAAGCAACTCTCAATGCTCGTACCTCTATCTTAACAGCTACAAATCCTACTGGTGGGCGTTATGATAAATCAAAGCCGCTAAAGGTAATGTCTGTAGGTAATTTTAAAGCCAAAGAATCATTCAAACTTGATTGAGATTTGCAACATGTTTTTTTGGTCTTTCTCATCATGTTTTTTGGTTTTGCAGTACAATGTGCCACTTCCTCCTGTGATTCTCTCTAGATTTGACCTGGTTTATGTCATGATAGATGAGCCAGATGATCAGACAGATCACCATATTGCATATCCTATTTTTAGAGTTCACCAAAAGCATGAAGAGGCATTATCTCAATCTTTTACTACTGCTCAAATTCAATGTTACATTGCTTACGCAAAAACCCTTAAGCCAAAGGTTGTTTCTTTGTCCCATTTTGAACTGGTCTTCCAATTTCCAAAAGAACTTTTAGCATTCTTTGCCTCTTTTCAGAAACCCTTGACATTGCTTTTCACAATTGATTGTTTAATGCCTTGATTGGAAATTATGCTTGAACTGAGTATAGCTAGGTACTGAAGCCAGAAAGGTTCTAGTTGATGCATATGTATCCTTACGGCGAGGTGATGCTACACCTGGTAGTCGAGTTGCATACATAATTATAGTGAGAGAATTTGAAGCTTTGATAAGATTGTCTGAGTCCATTGCTCGTGTGCATTTGGATTCTGAGGTACATAGGACTTCCACATTTTCTGACATTAGCAGATACTATAAAATATCCTATAATGATTGTCTGGGATTGTTGGAATGTTACGAGGTGTGGTCGGCCCATGTTCATATGGCAGCAAGAATAACAATCACATCCATCATCATGTTTCCTTTTTGCAAACGTTCTCTCTTTTACCTTTGTTTCAGTTTGATGCAATATTTTGTTAAGTTATGATCTAATATGTGTCCCTGCTATACAGTGTTGACTCAAATGAGATTGATCTAGCTGATTTCGAAGATGCTGAGAATAATAATATAGATAGAGGTGCCGGGGTCAAGGAGAACCAACCTACAGAAGCAGATGACCATCAACCTTCAGGTAAGTGCATGGAATACATTATGTTAGAAATTGGTTTTTACATGTTAGATGGGCTGCAACATTGTTATGCCCATGGTTTTGTATTTACAACTTTATTGTTTAGGGGATGGGATAGCAGCAGCAGAAGGAAAAGATGGTGATCAACCAAAGAAGAAAATGACATTTACATATGAAACTTTCCAAAAATTTACTCGTGCACTTGTCATGCGGCTTAAACAACATGAAGAATCAAATAAAGATAGTATTGTGACAATTTACATGTTCTATCCATGTTACTGTATCTGTTAGCAACTTGGCACACCATCTAGAATTTTTATAACTTTGAAAGCGATTTGATAAATCACTCACTATTTTGCTGAAGATAATCATATCGAGAAACTCACAATGCTATTGTAACCTTCCATTGTGTTGACTGATGGGTCATTTAGTACCTGATGTTACAAATAGATTCATTTATTTATTATTTGGTTTCTGCAGAGGCTGGTTTGGATGGTTTGAAACAAGCATATTTAATCAAGTGGTACATTGAAGATTTGAACTCCCAGCAAGTGTTTGATACAATGAGTGGACTACTGGAGGAGGTAAAATGTGTGAGATCTATTATACAGGTGTGGAAACCTTAAATATAATTTTTCTTTAAATTTCTTCTCCATTGATTTTAAGGTCATATGCAGTATTAGCCAGGGTGCAGTGGGTCACTGTGTTAAGCAATTCATATCATGTTTTGCATCATTTGATAGATAAGGAAGGTGTCCTCGTGATTCTTGATGACAGCTAGACAGCACCAGTACCTAGGACAAAAGGATCATCCCAATCAACTGAGAATGATCAGAGGGTTTTAGCAGTTAATCCTAACTATGTGTTGGAGTAGTAGGCTCTTTAGTATCAAATTTTAGCTAGACTGTCATGGTTTCCTCCATTTATTGCAGGGATATCTTACATATGGGATATTTTTCGACTGAAGCTTTGAGAGGGGTGATCCAATAGAATTTGAAATTGGCAGTGGTCAAGTAATCAGAGATTAGCTCTTGGGGTTTATAGTTTATAGTTTATAATTTTGGGTTTCCATATATATCTATGCTTTTAATGATTGGGAAAAGTTCTTTGAGTTGTTTGTGAGTTTTTGAAGTTGACATTTACTTGAAAAATGCTGATAAAATTTGTATGCCAAAACTCCCTTTGTGAGATCTGAATTTTCTATTTCTGAAGGGACATAAGAAGTCAAGATTGTATCACTGTTTGAAATTCATAATTGATGTCAAATTTTGATCAATTATTGCATCTTTATTTGAGATACAATCAAAACATATCCTTTCAAAACTGAAAACATGGATTTGGTTTGCACATTGCAATTACACTTGGTGGTTTGTGTCAAATCCATTGGTATGCTCATTTGACCACTATATTTGAAGATTTCTTAGTAAATGGATGCAATTATTAATTGATAATGTATTTGTGCCTTGAAGGTGAGCTGGTTTCCCATATAAAATTTACAGTTGTGTTGATACCAAATTGATCAGACAAAATCACAAGGCATCCATTGCAAGAATTGAATCCAACAAAGTCTATTGATGATCCGGAGATAAAAGCATGGCTAGCTTTAGGCCAGACCAAGTCCAAAAAAATGGAGGTGGAAAAAAAGAAAGGTCATTTGATCTCTTTGTACAGTATATTTATTATTTACCAATCTATTGCTATAATTCATTTGTTGGTATCTCAAGCTATAGTAGAACATAAATTATTAAATTAAATTTTATTTGTTACATTCAAAAAGTTTCTCAAGATAATTCAGTAGATGACAGCCAAAAGTCTGAAAGAATACAAGTCATTATTAACATAGGTGGTTTGTGTAGGTTGAAAGCTGTGATGTGGCTGAAGCATTCAGGCTGCTTGAACTTGCCCTTCAATAATCTGCAACTGATCATGCTACTGGTAAATCCTACAACTTTCTTGATAAAGGTGGCCAGTTTACAGGGGATCATAAATTGGTAGTGTGTGCAAGGGCATAAGAGAAGGGAGAACACACACACAAGTTCTCAACTGTACATATATTGTGTACTCTTCATATTCCATGAACAAACAATTAATTCTACATTGAATTGTATATATTTGATAGGGCACTTCAAAATAATCTACTGTTTGTAATAAAGGAGTTAAACTTCTGCATAAGGACCTAATATAGATTCATAGTTGTTATGTGCTTAAATGATGGAGAAAGTTTAAGTTAATTTACAACCATGACTGTATACAGGCAGATGTTGAGGAAATCATCGTTGTTGGTGGAGAGTGTAGTCTATTGAGTCTTCCTTCAAAGGTTGATGCTATCAAAGATACACTTGAAAACAATGAGCAAAAGGTGTGATATTTGTCTCTGTCATTCATGATCAAGTTCAATGCGGGTGGAAAAGATTCCAAAGCCATGTTTTATAGTCAAATGACACATTATTTTTTGAACGTAGAAATATTATGTGTATACAAAATTACATTTTTTTTAATCTTTTGCAACTTGTTATTACATAGGCTTTAAACTATGTCGGCCTTTGTGGTGCTCATAGATTGGTGCAGGTAGTGTTAAACGGGCTTTAAGCTACCCATTGAAATTAATTGCAAAGAATGCTCGAGTGAATGGAATTGTCATGGCTAAAAAGGTCAAGACAAAACCTACCATGATTGTCAATTAATTTTCATGCCTATTGAAGTTCTTTTCCTTTTAATGCAGACAAACTTATTTACGTTGAGAGTCAGCCTAATTGCAGATGGTGTTATTTTTTTTATTCGCTGCGCTTTTTAATATATACTAGACTTAAATTACATTCTTCATTTTTTTTAGGCACTGAATAGTGTATATTTATCCTTTCAAGTTTAATTAACCAATTCTTAAATTGAATTTGTTATATTATATTTTCCTATTTTGCACATGATCTTGGTTACTGTTGTTCACTGTTGAACACTATAAATAATTTTCTTCATTGTTTTTCTACTTACAAGTGAGAATTTTCTATTGGATTTTGCAGGGGTGAGCTTAAATAAGTGGTCCATTGAGTATGAAGAGCTTGTTGCTGAGGGTTTCAAGTTGTTAAGTATGGTTTTGAAGCTTCCGTGGGATCTAAGTATGGCTTAGCAACCAAGTACAAGTGGGATGGTTTAGCTATTGTAATATTTTGAAAAATAATCAATGTACCAAACGATTTTCATGTAAAGTTACATGGAGATAGTTTTTGAGAAAACTCATATTTATTGTAATACTTGACATTTCATATAATATAATTTGTGCGGTTTAAAATTTATATGGTTGTACTTTATATTATTTATAAGTGTTGTAATTGACTAATTAACGTGGCATTGCATAATTCATGTGTATTAGATGATGATAAATAATTTATGATTCTTTTTTTAATTTAAACATAATATCATATTAAAAATTTATATTGATTAATAATGGACACTATTAAAACTACTAAAATATAATAACCACACATAAAATGACTAAAAATGACTAAATTAGTGACCAATAATTGAGATTAATGACCCAAATTCACATATATAATGATAAAAAATTGAGAGATACGTGACCAAACAATGAGATATAAATGACCAAAATTCGCATATCAATGACCAAAAAATAGTTTTGGTGGCTAATTTACGGTCTTTTATTACGCGACCAAATTTGGTCATGTTCTAGTTTGTCATGTGGTCATTAATTTGGTTATAAATGTGGTCATATATTTGGTCATTGATTCAAATATATGACCAAATTAATGACCAAATAAATGACCAACTCACAAGCTATAAATGACCAAAATAAAAATGACCAATTTTGTTCGTGTAATAAAAGACCGTAAATTAGCCACCAACGATCGCCAAACCAAAAGTGGTCATTGATATGTGGATTTTGGTCATTTATTTGGTCACTAATCTCCCATTTTCCACTAGTGTCAGGTTAGCTCTGATACCATGTTAGATTTTTAACATTAAGCTAGCATAACATTAGGATCTTTAACTAAGAGAACAACAAGCACAACCATCAAACACAAGAGACAATGAACACAGTGTTTTTCCTCGGGGAAACCATAAATGGAGAAAAACCCACAACTTCCTCAAAGATAGAATCAACACCAAAAGTAAAAGCCCCAAAATAGTAAGATGATCTCCCGATAGCAGTAACCTCTTTCTTCCTTGCCCCAGTGTCTTTCTCTTCCTCAGCTATGCGCTACAACTGAGTGTGAGTGAGTGTGTGATAAATAGAGAGGCTAGCTCTCTATTTATACTAATTCTTGACTTGACTAAACCCAATTAGGGCCAACTTCACTAGGTGAGTCTAATAACCATAGTGCCCCAGAACTGCATGGACTTTAACCCTTAGACAATAGGAGGGTTACCCACCTTGACTTGACATGACTTATTTACATTATAGAAACTCCCGATAGGAACATCAGGGCATGACATGACTCAAGTACATTACAATACATCTCGGAATAAACGTCGAGTTAAAATACATAATAAATGCAAGTGAATACATTCTGGAGTTACAATTACATCAACATAGCATTGTAAAATGATCTTTGTGATTATGTGAGAGAGTGAAGAGGAAGTGCAATGACTATGTTGCAAGTTGTATCCCTTCATTTTTCTCGGCGGTATAAAAATAAAGGAGTAGCAATTTCTATGTAGACGTAGCCTATCTTGGTGAATCATGTTATATTGGTGTCTATCTTATAATGTGTTCAATATTTGTATCATGTTTATTGTTATTAATCAGGGATCCTGCGTTTCTAACATAGGGAGAGTAGGAGGGGGAGAGGGATTGTCAGGGGTTGTGAGAGTGAGACAGAGAAAAGAAGGGTTGTTAGGGGGTTGTGGGAAAGAGAGGGAGGTGGAGGTAATGTGTAGGTGGAGGAGTAGCAGAGATAAAGATAAAAAAATGGGGTTATAAAAAGGTTAGGGGGAAGAGCGGGGGAGGTGGGGAGAGACAAAAATGAGGTTAAGGGTTTGGGGAAGAGAAACAGATAGAGGTTGGGGTGGGGGTCTGGTAGAGATATATGGAGGATTAGGGAAATTAGAGAGAAGATAGGGTATAGGTTAGGGGTATAGAGAGAGAGGGGGAGGTATGTGGTAGGGGAAGGGGTATTAGGAGAGAGAGAGAGAGAGAGAGAGAGAGAGAGAGAGAGAGAGAGAGAGAGAGAGGAGGGGGAGAGAGAGAGAGAGAGAGAGAGAGAGAGAGAGAGAGAGAGAGAGAGAGATAGGAGTAGGAGAGAGAGAGGGTTGGGTAACTAGTAGGGGGAGGGGGATTATAATATTCAAGGAAATAGATTGGTCTAGGGGTAGGGAGAGAAGGGGGAACATAGATAGAGAGGTGGAGGGGATGGTTATGGGTAGGGTGAATAGGAGGGGTGTTAGGGAGAGAGGTGGTTAGGGTTACTAAGAGTGTGTGTGTGAGAGACAGTGGTGGTGTAAGGGGATTTGAGTAAAGAGAGAGGTAGGGTTTAGGTATAGGTGGAGAATTAGGAGAGAGAGAGAGAGAAATAAAGGGGTTTTGTGAGGGTTAGGGGAAAAGGGGGATAGAGAGATAGCAAGGAGGAGGAGGAGGAGAGGTAAGGGGAGGAGTAGGGGGATAGAGAGTGAGAGAGGGGGTAGTAAAGGTTAGAGATAGAGAAAGAGAGTTG
>LPNX011229709.1:175752-208968 GCA_001517045.1 Pseudotsuga menziesii
GGGTGAGGGAAGAGAGATATGTTGGTTGGTAAGTTGTAAGGGAAGGGGTATTAGGTTAGAGAGAGGGGGGGTTAGGCATAGGTGGAGTAGGGGGGAGAGAGAGGGGTGGAGGGGCTAGTTATTGGTAGAGATAGCATGATAGGTTTAGGTAGAAGAAGGGTGGGATAGGGGTAGTGAGAGTGTGTGAGAGAGATATCTATGGGGTGTCAAGTGGTTTGGGGAGTGAGAGAGGGATGGGGGTTAGGTGTAGGCAGAGGAGTAGGAGAGAAATACAGAAAAAGAGGGATAGTGATGGTTAAGGAGGGAGGGAGGGATAAACATTAGAGGAAATTTGGGGTCTAAAATGGGCCTTATAAGAAAACGTGCCAAAATAAGTTTTTGTGAGTTGGAATTCAAGAACCAATAGAATTTCAATAAAATAAGTCATTCATAATGGTTGAATTGACATATTTGTCATTAAAAAAACTACTTTTTTGTTCGTATTTTCGACATATCTCATTGTGTTTTTACTCAAATTTCGATCGGGAGAGCTCGTTGGATGTAGAATTTGATTCCGCATCCAACGAGTACCCACACTGCATACTTTTGACGGACCCCGCTACCCCAAAAACAAGCACATTTTTTCAGGTATTTCTTATTTCTGGGGTAGCGGGGTCCGTCAAAAGTATGCAGTGTGGGTACTCGTTGGATGTGGAATCAAATTCTGCATCCAAGGAGCTCTCCCGATTGAAATTTGAGTAAAAACACAGGGAGATATGTCAAAAATACGAACAGAAAAAGTAGTTTTATTCTTTCTTCCTCCAAAATTAATCAATATTATTTTATTATTTTAAGTATTATTTTATTATTTTCCTTAGGAGGCCCATTTTAGACCCCAAAATTCCTCTAATGGTTATTGAGGGATAGAGAGTGGGGGTGAGAAAACGAGAGAGGGAGAGGGGAGGAGATGGTTGGGGAGAGACATAAAGGGATGGGTTTGTAGAGAGGGAGGGATGGAAATGGAGGGGAATATAACATGTCTTATAAAATACAACCATGTTTTGTAAATAGGAAACATGTGTATGCTCATTAAATGAAAAATGTGTGCATGTTTCTATATTTGTAACATGTGTGTCAACTAGATTTTCAGGATTGAGATCCTCTAGTGCTAGCATCAAGCAACACATACACATTTAGTTTTTACAAAGTAGTAGTATGTTTCAGAAATATTCAATTTCATCTAAAAGGTCCCTCAACTTTGTGCAAGGTCCCTTATTATTAATTTATAATATAAATTTGAATAGCTTAATAATATTAAAAGTTTTTTAAAATAATAATATATTAAATATAAACATGTCAATAATTGAAAATAATGAACATGGTTGACAATACAAATAATTGACTATGGTTGACCATAATTGATTAGATATATATATTTTATTATGTATGATGATGGTTAATAATATGGTTGAGCATGTTTAATTATGGTTAATCATGGTTGAATATGGTTGATAAGGTTGAATTTAGTTAACCATGGTTCTTTAGGTTTGAAGAGAGTTTTCCATGGATCACTATGTTTGATTGTGCTTTACCAGGTTTAACCATTGTTGATTATGGGTGACTATTAATGATGGTTGACCATATTTAAGCATTGATTAAACATGGTTGACAATATTTGAATTATGGATGAGTTTGTTTGACCATGTTTGAAATGAGTAACTATTATTGGCTTGGGATTAATTTGTTTACTTATGGTTAACTATGGTATACCACGTATTGATTAATATGTTTGACCATGCTTGGCTATTGTTGAATATGTTTGACAATGGTTGGACATGTTTCACTATGGTTTACTTTGAATAACTATGGCCAAATATGTTTGATTATGATTAACCATGCTTGGTTATGGTTGAATTTGAATGACTATGGTTAAGTATGAATTCTTTTGCTTGACCATGGTAGAATTCTATTTACAATAGATTATTATGGCTAGATTAATTGTGGTTAACTATTTTTTAGCATGAATAAATATGGTTGACAATGGTTTAATAATGTTTACCATGGTGACCATGTTCATTGTTGGTAAATATTATTAAATTTTGTAAATAAGTTGGATTCAATATTATGTCACATTGTATCATGAAAAAGATGAATTAGTAATCTTGTCACCTGACAACATTAAGAGGTTGGGTTTTGTCAAATTGCTATGGGTTATGCAAACTTACTATGGTTGATCCTAGTAGCTTGACCATGGTCATCATGGTTGAATATATCTAACCATCGCTGACCATGGTTATCGGTAACTTATGATCATTGCTCATGATTGATTATGGTTTACCATGGTCAACTATGGTTGATTATTATTGAATATGATTAACCATTGTTGTTCATGATTGACTATGGCTATTCATGGTTGGACATGCTTAACCATGGTTAATGAAGATTAACCATGATTTATGATTGTTGAACATGGTTGTTTATGGATTACCATGGTTCATCATGGTTCTTCATGGTTGGCCATGGTTTACTATGCTTGATCGTTGTTGTTTGATAATGGTTGACTATGGTTGAGCGTAGTTGATTTTTCATGGTTTACTATAGTTCACCATGGTTGTTCATGCATGATTATGCTAACCATGGTTGACTAAGGTTGACCAAGCAATTTTTTAACCATGGTTGACACTAGTTGTTTAACCACGGTTAACTACAAATGACCATGGTTCTTCATTCTCAACTATGGTTAACCATGCTTGACTATGGTTGACACTAGTTGTTTGATTATGGTCAACTATGGCTGACCCTAGTTGGTTGACCATGGTTGTTCATGGTTAACTTAGTTATCCATGGTTGACCATGGTTATTCAATGTTGAACTTGGTTGTCAATAATTAATCATGGTTGTTCATGCTTGACAATGGTTTACCATGGTCAACAATGCTAGAATATGGTTAACTATAATTAACCATTGTTGTTCATGGATGAATAAGGTTATTAATAGTTGACCATGGTTATTCATGGTTTATTATGGTTGTATATGGTTGACCATGGTTGACTATAGTTGACCCTAGTTGGTTAACCAAGATTAACTATGGTTACTATGTTGAGATTTGATTTTTAATTGTTGAAGTGCGGAAATACTGAAATACTTGAAACAATAGAACATTCAATCAAATAAAATCATTCAACCATAACACAAAATGTACGCTAGGGAAATCCTTCAAATCTATGTGGATGAAAAATACCAAGAAATATTCAAAGTATAATTATGATAGATATTAGAGAATTTACGATACACTACCATATTTCTTTCATCATCCTAGGTGCAAGATAAGAGAGAACAATAACACCCTAGCTGCAGATACAAAGAAATAGAGAAGAGAGATCAATCATATGATCTTTCCAATGATTTCAATATATTAAATAACTTGTCAAACTAGTGTCATGCAAAGGAATAACAAATCACTACATTGGGAATTAACCTTGTTGGGAAAAATATTGTCTTGAATAATTCACCTAATATTTAATTATCGACTGGGGTGGGTAGGCTTAGAGTTGTTACAAAATATATGTGAGGTTAGAGGGATTCTTATGGAATCATGGTAGTAATTTAGTAAATAAAATATTGAAAGGACTTTCAAAATGACAAAATGAGTTCATCTCCTAAGAAATCAACTTCTTAAGATAACATAAACAAAGGACTAGGGTAGAGTGGTATCAAGTTATACTACTCTACTCTATAAACAATTTTTAAAAGACAAATATGTAAATAATGAATTATTCTTTATAAGAAGGTCTATTTTACTGATAAAGTTTTTTTAATAACTGGTTGTACAAAGAAGAATTTACAACAACTAATTATGTTTCCTAAAAACTATACATGCAACTAATAGATGGCCACTAAATCAATTCTCCTTGATTATTTTGAGGATAAGGGTTTACTATAATTAGGACAGGAGCAGGAGAAGTGTCAAAATGGATTTCAAATGAGGTGAAGAAACTAAAGGGAATCAAATCTAACTTAATCTTTATGAAATTATGTAGACTAAGAAACGTCCAATTACAGGCTATAGTAAACATGATGATCTCTAAACAAATAACTCTTATTTGCAAAAGATAAAATAATACTATAAGAAAGTAGATATGATTTATGAACAAGTAGAAAAATTATAAAGATGATCTAAGTTCTATAGGATAGAAATATTTTAATAACTATATGATTCAGAGAACAGATCCTATTACTATAAGCAATGTATAAGACACTTAATCTATTAATGCATTTAAAACTTCACATGCAAAGGAAAAATTCAAATTGTAATTACAAATCAATACAAGAGATCAAAACACATGACATAATTCTCAATAATAAGGTGAGAAGAAATGAGAAAGAAGATTGAGGTTTAACAAATAGTCTAGACAATGTCATCTAAGGGTATTAAGCGAAAATACAATCACTATATAACTACTACTATCAAAACAGAATCAGAAGACTAAGGAGATAAGATCAAAATAGATTAAAATCATGTAGGGTTGAATGAAAAACTGGATAGTAGGTTAAAATGAAGGTCTGTATGAAGGGAAGAACAGGCTCTCTGAATGACAGTCTGTCTGAAGAAAATACTAAAATTTTGAGAAAACAGTGAATTTAAATGATTTGTTGAGAACAACTGACTCATGCATATGCTAATGAAATATGAAAGAGAAAAAATTAAATCTACTTATTAATTGAATTTCATAGCAACATAATCTAAACTGGCTCATAATTTGAAAAGGAAAGTACATCATTAAACAAACTTAAATATACTTAAGAAAAATAGAAATAAATAAAGCTGAATTTACTGTGACTTAACCAAAGGAATCTAGTCTACAAATCAAACAATGAACTGTTAAAACTTTGAAAAGGAATTTAGAAAATATTCTAGGCACAACCAATTGCTAACTTGTAAAGGAAAAATACATAATCAACATGATAAAAATGAAATGTATGCTACAGAAAGTAATTAACATCAATGATTATAGGAATGAAATTGAATAAACAACTTATAAATAAGACTATACTAGTTACAGAGAAAGGAAATAACGAATCATACATGAAAAATGTAAAATTCTGGTTGTGGGGGTGGCCTCCCAGCAAACATAGTAACTCCTTGATAATGGAACACAATCATGCATAGCATAATAGAAATTTCATTAAACCAAAAGGTAGCATTACAGATATTTATGGTGAACTAATAAGATCGTTAACTATCTTGCTATCCTTACTAACTCCATTGATTCTATTAGCTACCAACTGCGAGCTATCAACTATTAACATTCAACCATTAACTATTTATCACATGACATCATCTGTATATATAGTGTTTTTACAGAAGGCGAGAAAGTCGACCCTTTCAGTGGTTGACTGCTCTTAATATAAGGAAATAATTATGACAAGTAACTACATTGATAACCAATAGATGACATTTCCTTCTTCTTCACAAATCTGGTTCCTCTCTAGTGCACGGTGTGGCATACAAAATCAGTCTTAATTGGAGTTGATGTCAAGGTGTCACACAGAGACATCATATGAGTGCTCTTCTAGAAGGAGGCTCATACTAAGATGTTGGCATGTGGTCACAATAGCTTAAGGCCGTTACATGCCCTTAGGAATCCAATATCAACAATGAACGGTTGATTCGGTTGTTCAATCAATGAGTTGATTCAGTTGCTCGATACTGTCTGCACACATCTAGGATGAATGCACTGCTTCTCGCTAGTTCACTGAAGACCAATATTCTACAATGAAAGTTTCATACATTATAATATCACTACGTATTATAGAATTTAAATAAGAAAATTGTGAAATGATGCAAAATAAAACATAACTTGCATAAATTAAAATATGACCATACTTGCTGCTGAATGGCAAACTGTATGGTATAAAAGACACCAAAAGGTAACAAAACATGTGTTAATATGTAAAATATTTAGCCAAAAATGGTGAAAAAATGAGGACCAACATTCCCCCAAATTGAAAGAATGACAGGTCCCACTGGTCAAAAAATAAAAGATAGCATTTGGAAGGAGGCAGAGCCGCGGTAGCAGCTCCCTCCTACTTGAATGGTTTGAACTTTAATTTCCTAGCCTGCACTTTCAGAAGGGAATGTCTTGCTTGTTGATTGCTCTATGCTAAACTAACGGTCTTGTGGAGGTCCTCCATATTTTTAATTTGTAACCGTAACTATTTGTTCTCCTCTCAAAGATGTGAAATGAACTTAACATATCCGTCATTTTGCTTCATTGATTGAGTCAACTCATAAGTTAACTGATCTATTGTTGGCTGCGGTGGTGTAGATGGCTATGTGGACTGGTTGGAATCTCATGGAGGACTCATTTCCATTGATGGTAAATCAAAAACAACAGTAGGAATGTGTTCTTCAGGGCTGATATCTTGGGCAGATGCATGAATGTTCGTTTGATCGGCATCCTTTAGTAATTCGGCAGAAAGACTAGCTAATGCTAATAGGGATTAATTTGGGTCGGTCTTCTCTAATTCAGCCACATCATCTGAATGACCGGTATGCACATCAAACTGAACTATGGTCTGGGTACTGGGCCGGAGCATACGTTGAACATTTTTGGCCTTTTGTTTCCTAGTGCAAGGTTGTGAGAAAGATACAGATTTGGTGGACATAGGACTAGCAGGGGTATTTTTTGCACACAATTTAGGTTCTTACATATCTTCATCAAGGTGTACAATGTTGGGGTTTTCTTCTTCTAGAGGTGAGGTTTGACTAGTTCCACGGTGAAAATGACAAGATTGTTTGCAGATATTAAGATGGGGATTACGCACCTTGAATACAAAGGTCTCCCAAGGTTGGTTTCACTCCTTGATCTGGTCTAGGATTAAATGTTTGATCAAGCTATGGTGGTATAAGCTGCTTTTGGGGTGAAACGTCTTTTTGTGAACCGGGTTCGACATTTTTTCTAGACTCCAAAGGAAAAAGAAAGGAAAATGAAGACTTCTATTATCGATGAGATGGGCCAATAAATGGAGATGATAGGATTTGAAAACACTAAATTTACCTTCATAGGAAACTAGATGAATAATGACCGTCAGCAAATTGATGTATTCATGATTTATCCAACTATGGTGATAACCTCTTGCACCTGTCACATGCTGTAATTTGGGCTTGAGGGAAAAGTTATGGGATGCCCTTGGAACAAACCAGTGTTTATGCCATCGCTCACCTTCTTGGGGAAGCTTAGCGGTGTGTGCAATCGATTCCTCTGTAACTTGGAAGGAAATATTCCCTACCCTCGTCATTCTCCCATTGAACCCCATTGCAAAAGCCAATGAGATTTGATCATCGTATCCTTGTAGTATATGGACGAACGGGTTCCAACCGGCGTGGAAAAATAATTCTCAGCATTCTCTGAACTCTGTCATTTGGAACAAATCTTGGTAAGTTTTTGGCTCAATTTAGTTCGGCATGGTTTAAGCGTAAGGGAGAATACAGGGTTTGCAAAGAAAGGTGGATAAAATGATCTACAGTGATAATGGTCAGTGAAAGCGATGGAATTGGAGAAGGTTCACATAGTGTTGGTTTAAAACATGCCACATTCAGCCTACCAAATGATCATGCAAATAGCTCGACATGCTTAGACAATCATGCCATTATGGCAATTTTTGAAATGTGTGTCGTCAAAAATGCATAATTGAATGAGTTTATAAATTTTAGTTGGTTCAACCATGTACAAAGCAAGATTTGGATAGGTTGAGCATGTAACTTAATATGGATTTATAACCAAATTCCTAACCATAGCCTTAGTTCAACAAGAAGGTCGATTTATCTGATAGCTTATGTGTGTGAGCGGAAAAAGATGATAATGGTGACGGGAGAGTCATGATCACTAGAAGGTACCCTAAGGTTGTATCATATCCATATGGAGGTGAAATAAAATCATATTAGATCTAATTCATACTATCATGAATCAAAATTAGTCATAATATCCCGTGGATGTGACTCTAATGATATGAATAATATTTTTACCCAAACTAAATTAAGCTAACACTTAACCATAGATACAAAAATATCATTATTTTTATTCATCTCATCATTTGAATTTTTATTCATACCAACATTTGACCCTTCATATGATCCTTCATACAGATTTCTGTAAAAAATGAGCTTGCTAGATTGGACTGCTGCTAATTATGGATTTTCCTAAGCTTCCAGGCCACAAAGAAGTCATATGAAATAATTCTCCATCGTTCTTCCTTATTGATCCAATATTTTAAAACCAATTTTGTTATTTTCATTAGGTTGAAGACACTTTATCATTTGGTAATGAGCATCTTACAAGTAAAAATAAAGGCAGGCAGTCAGGCTAATCCTCCCCCAAACCAAAGATATGGCATGTCCCCAAGCCATACAAGAAAACTAAGTAACTTCCCAAATAAATTAACAAAATTTCAATCATGCGGTTGTAAGTCTGTAAAAGGGAGAAAGATTAAATAATAGATGGAAAGGATTCAGATAAATATATTTATCCAAAAATAACAGTGCTCAAATATATAGATGTATAAATTTATCATTTACCATGTGATGAAAATATAAGTGAAAGGACCATAGGGAAAACTAGTCATCCCTGCCTCGTTGTAAAGATATCTTTCCATATCAAGAATTTTTGAGCTCACCTTTGAACTTGTAGGAATATAGAGCTATGGGTCATATTTCTAGAATGAGCATATCCTAGATATTGATTGAATTTAGATTGTCGGATCCAAGGCCAACTTACGGTTATTCTTTAATGACATAATAAACAATAGGACTAAACATATTTTTCTTTTAAACCATGTTCCTAGTGGTGTATTAACTAGATCTCTTTTACCTAATAATGCCCTGCTACCAGCAGGCATGTTCAGTACCTCGACGGGTTTATATTGGTACCATGCAAGCATAGCTTCATTGTCGGCAATCATGTTCAATATCCCGACAAGTTTACTTGAATTTATCAAACTTCCTTATTTTTAGGTTGTTACTTATCATTGACCCGCTACCAGTAGGCCTATTCAGTACCCCGATGGGTTTTCCTTGTATAAAATTCAGAGTATATGGAAGTCGATTGGTACTAAAGCGTGCTAATCCCTGCTAAACACATGAGTTATAATTTTTTTTCATAAAATGGTCTTAACTATAGATAATATCAAAAGAGAATAACTTAAATGTGTTCTTGGACCTCTCAGTCTATATTCTTTAAAAAAGATAATTTTCCCCACAAGCATAAATTCCACTTATTCCAGAGTGTTCTCAAAAATATTTTAAGAGTCAAGTTTTGAGAACAAGTGTAGATGGGCTAGTAATATGTAGGTGTGAAAGTTCTAAAGAACATGATGAGTAAAGTGAGTCTTTTGAGCACTTGTTCAAGTAATCAAGAATGTACATATCTGAATCAAAACACCAGATATGTATAAAGCATAACAAAATCATAAAATAAATGGTTTGAAAAGGATATACAAGGACTCTAAAACTTCAAAGTTAAGATATATTTTCTAGAATATTTTCTTTTCTAGGTAATATCCCATGAGTTGTTCAAAGAAATAGAAAGACCTAGTTGTAACCAAATTTCAAAACCATTTGTTAGATGATTTATTTTATTATTGAAAACATAGAAAAAGAGTCCCCTACAAATAAATGATTAGAAATGACTTTTATTTATTTAAAGAGATATACACATACTGATATATTTACAAATGATGCTAACCCACAATATTTTTAAGAATCAGGAGGAGGAAGAGTCTTTGGAGAGGGAATTCCAATGATTACCTCTATCTTGATAGGATCCATCTTGATCCCCTGGGGAAAAACATGATGCCCCATGTAGATATAACATGGAGAAGTTTTGTTTAATGGACATTCCTGTCGAGGATGTTTACTTTAACATTTTGGACATAAATTGCTCTTCGATGCTCGTTATTCTTCCTAGTTCTTCATGTAAGTTTGGTTTCTAAAGTGAGTGTACCTAGAAGGTTTCTTTTGAGGTGGGAATGGGGTGACTCAACATACTTTTCTAGGAGAAATAAATTTCCTCTGATCACCCATTTTTTTATTGGTTATTATAGGGGTAGGAGATGCTACTATGGATGTTTCAATTTGTGGGATTACTATGTTTATTGAATTTTGAAAGAGAGATTTCACCTAGGCGAGATTGAAAAAATTAATGAAGTTCAACTCCCCCACTTAATAAAAGTTGTACTATATAATTTTGTAAGTTAGTGGAAGATTTAAAGGTTCCCAATGGTTACTTATTTTGAACTTTGTCAGGAATGAGGCCTTCAGGACCTCTTGCCAGGATCTCTTCTCTTTCTATAATTTCCCCCGTAAAAATCTCTTTATGTTTTTAGCAGAACTAATTCCTATAGGTGTTTTTTTTTCGATGACTTTTCACTGAGTTGATGATTGGGGTTTTATGTATCCTACAAACACTTAATAAAAATTTTAACAAAATTTAACTATCTTAAGGAATCTATCCTATACTACTACAACTACCACTACTGGATTTGGGGGCGCCTGTTATAACATATGTGCAGGTTCTTACCTCTCATCTTACTACTCCCCTGCCACCAGCCTACATCTATTCTACCTTATAGAACAACTCCCTGACAATAGCACCGAAATGTTGGGAAAAATATTGTCTTAAATAATTCACCTAATATTTAATTATTGACTGGGTTGATAGGCTTAGAGTTGTTACAAAATATATGCAAAGGTAGAGGGATTCTTATGGTATCATGGTAATACTTTAGTAAATAAAATATTGAAAGGTCTTTCAAAATGAAAAACTGAGTTGAACTCCTAAGAAATCAACTAGTTAAGATAACGGAAACAGAGGACTAGGGTAGAGTGGTATCAAGTTATACTACTCTACTCTATAAACAAATATTAAAAGAAAAATATGTAAATAATGAAATATTCTTTATAAGAAGGTCTATTTACTGATAAACAACTTTTCAGAACTGGTTGTCCAAAGAAGAATTTACAACAACTAATTATCTTTCCTAAAAACTATACATGCAACTAATAGCTGGCCACTAATTCCATTCTCCTTGATTATTTTGAGGATAAGGGTTTACTATAATTGGGATAGGACCAAGAGAAGTGTCAAAATGGATTTCAAATGAGGTGAAGAAACTAAAGGGAATTACATCTAAATTAATCTCTATGAAAATATGTAGACTGAGAAACATCCAATTACAGGCAATAGTAAACATGATGATCTCTAAACAAATAACTCTTATTTGCAAAAGATAAAATAATACTACAAGAAAGTAGACATGATTTATGAACAAGTAGAAACTTATAAAGATGATCTAAGTTCTATCAGATAGAATTATTTTAATAAATAGATGATTCATAGAACAAATCCTATTACTATAAGCAATGCATAAGACACTTAATCTATTAATGCATTTAAAACTTCACATGCAAAGGAACAATTGAATTTTTAATTACAAACCAATACAAGAGATAAAAACACATGACATAATTCTCAGGCTTAAGGTGAGAATAAAGGAGAAAGAAGAATGAGGTTTAACAAATAGTCTAAAAAATCTCATCTAAGGGTCTTAAGAGAAAATACAATTACTATCTAACTACTACTATCAAAACAGAATCAGAAAACTAAGGAGATAAGCTCAAAACAAATTAAAAACATGCAGGGTTGAATGAAAGACTGGATAGCAGGTTAAAATGAAGGTCCATATGAAAGGCAAAATAGGTTGGCTAAATGACAGTCTGTCTGAAGAAAATACTAAAATTTCTAGAAAACAATGAGTTTAAATGATTTGTTGAGAACAACTGACTCATACATATGCTAATGAAATGTGAAAGAGCAAAAATTAAATCTAATTACTGATTGAATTTCATAGCAATGATAATCTAAACTAGCTCATAATTTAAAAAGGAAAGTACGTGATTAAATAAACTGAAATATACTTAAGCAAAAACAAAAGTAAATAAAGATAAATTTATTGTGACTTAACCAAAGGAATCTAGTCTACAAATCAAACAATGAACTGTAAACACTTTGAAAAGGAATTTAGAAACTAGTCTAGGCACAACCGGTTGCTAACTTGTAAAGGAAAACTACATAATCAATATGATAAAAAATAAATCTATGCTACAAAAAGAAATTAACATCAACGAATACAGGAATGAAATTGCATAAAAAACTTATAAATAAGACTATACTAGTTACAGAGAAAGGAAATAATGAAGCATACACAAAAATGTAAAACTTTGGTTATCAGGGGGGCCTCCCAGCAAATAGAGCAATGCCTTGCTAATGGAACATGATCATGCACAATGTAATAGAACTTTCATTAAACCAAAAGGTAGTGATACATATTTTTATGGTCAACTGATAAGATGGATAACTATCTCACTATCCTTACTAACTCCATTTATTCTATTAGCTACTAACCACGAGCTATCAACTATTAAGATTCAACCATTAACTATTTCTTGCATGAGATCATTTGTATATATAGTATTTTTACAGAAGGTGAGAAAGTTGACCCTTTCAATGGTCGACTGCTCTTAAAATAAGGCAGTCATTATGGCAAGTAACTACATTGATAACCAACATATGACATTTCCTTCTTCTTCGCAAATATGGTTCCTCTCTGGGGTGGAGTGTGGCATACGAACTTAGTCTTAATTGGAGTTGGTGTCAAGGTGTCACACAGAGACATCATATGAGCACTCTTCTAGAAGGAGGCTCATGCTAAGATGTTGGTGCATGGTCAGAAAAGTTTACGACCATTACATGCCTTTAATGCTCAAGAATCCACTATCAATAATGCATGGTTGATTCGGTGGTTCAAACAATGAGTTGGACGATGTGCTGGAAATGCTCTGTGCACATCTAGGATGAATGCACTGCTACTCATTGGTTTGCTAAAGACCAATATTCTGCGACGAAAGTTTCATACATTAGAATATCACTACATATTATTGAATTTAAACAAGAAAATTGTGAAATGATGCAAACTTAAACATAACTTGCATAAATTAAAATATGACCATACCTGCCGCTGAATGGCGAACTGTATGGTAGAAAAGATGCCAAAAGGTAATGCCAAAAGGTAACAAAGAAATCTATTAATATGTAAAATATTTAGCCAAAAATGGTGACAAAATGAGGACCAACAAACCTCCTATGCAAACTATAACGAATTTCCTTCTTGGATAATTGTTGTGCACCTTCATTTCTTCAATATTGCATAAATTAATGTACAATTCTTTTTTTCTTTGCATTAAATACTGCACTACTGTCTTTAGTGTGAAACACTAAAACAAAATACCCTTTTGGGGGCATTTTTGCTAAACCCCCCCCCCCCCCCCCCACCAATTTTTTTTTAGGTTTTTAGGAGTGGTTCTTAAAACCCCCCTTAAAAGTCTTTAGAATTGGAATTTTAGGGGCTTTTTTTTTAACGCCCCCAAAAATCCAATTCTCAAGAAATTTTGAAGGGTTTTAGAAACAACCCCCTAAAGGTTTTTTTGAAGGTGGTTTTTATAACCCCCTCCCAAAAAAAAATTCATGAGAATTAGAATTTTGGGGGAGGTTGTTTTAAAATCGCCCCCAAAATTTCAATTCTCATGACTTTTGGGTGGGGTTTTTTAAAGACCCCCTTTAAATACATTTTCATGGAATTCTTAAAAGAATTATCCCTCAAAAAGTTCTGAGAATTGAAATTTTGGTGATGGTTTGTAAAAACCTGCCTCCAATTGTTAAATTATCATGATGTTTAGGGGGGCGGGTTAGAAAGAATACTCCTAATTATATGTTTCAAGGATGTTTTCTGAAAAAAAACCCATAAAAATAAGATAATTTTACTTTTTGAGGTGGTTTTTTAAATATTGCTTCCTAAACATCAATTCTCATGACTTGAGGGGCGGGAGAGTTAGAAGGTCTGTCCATAAATATATATATTTTAGGTATGATCTCAATATCCATGCTCTGAAAAAATACTATAATTGACCACTAATTATTGTATAACTGACCCCTAGTTAACCTCATAATTGACCGCTAATTACCTCAAATTATCACTAATTGCACCAAAATGACCCCTACGTGACCACTTATTACCCATAAACAATACATGCTTACTATTAATTGACCCTTGATAACCTCTAAATGACCCATAGTTTTTTCCAAGGAAAACCTTGTGTATAAACCTATTGGATTTTTTCAAACATTCATAGATGGAACTTTCCCTAGTAAATCCATTGATGCAGACTAGTGTGCCTCAGACACAAGGATTTGAAATCAGCACATGCCACCATGAACCTAACTAAATCCCAACATCATTGTTACAGAGAGAAATTCCTATGGCTTGGGGTACCACAACAGACAACTTGACTCCAGAAATCAATCCTTTCCTATATGCAAGAGAAACCAAATATCTAACAATAAAAGATATTGATTCATACCTTATTCTAGATCATTGATGTAGATCCCCATTGAGCTTTCCAACTCTAGCTTGAATTGATAAATTGCTTCCTCAGCATTTAATAAACAAGACAAGCATGCTATATATAATCATGTTAGATCTAATCTAGCATATATAATCAATAACATATAAGCATTTGAAATCATCCATGGATCAAATATTCATTCAAATACACATTATTGGACAGGAAAATATATTTCTATTAATATAAAATCAGAGATTACAATGAATACAACCTCTGTCAACACATCTGTGAATCGGAGAAATTGAGTCCCCCACTTGGGCCTCCACCACTTCAATCCTCCATCTCTTGATTGCAAGCTCACAAGCAAAGGGCAAGCTTGGGAAGAACACAAAAGTGCTCCAAGGGACAAAGGGATGTAGACTCAAGCACAAGTTCTGGAAACAATGGACTATAGTTCTCTTGCTCTCAATTCCTCATGCCTTCAATGTATCCAAAGGGTTCCTTATATAGCTCTTCAATGGGGTAATGAGAGGTCAAATCTGAGCGATCTCAAGGCATATGTAAGGCCAGGAGACAAGTGAGTTAGATCCACATCAAGAAAAACTCCCAAAAAAATTGGCCTTTTGCACAGATCCCGATGTACACGGTTTTAGGGGTAAAACTCGTGTATATACGTGAGAAAGGGTTTAAAATTCATGTATGGAAATTTTTACATGTTTTTAGGGATGATCTTGGAAACATCAAAGGAACAAAAATGGTTTGTGGGGTCTAAGGAGTTTGCAGAGGGACAAGGAAGGCCATAAAAACGTGATTCACCATGTATGGTAAAATCAACTATAACAGATTCCCCCTAATGTGTGAAGTCAGAGGGGTCATACGATGGCCAAAATACATTATAATTCCATCCCAGAAGTGAAGTGATCAAGAACCCATTGGAATAACCAGCCATCCAATCAACACTACACAATGATACAACTCTGCACATAACTGCAAATAGATATAGCAGACTCGGATACATAAGAGTACAATGGCCATGAATAGGCATGATACAATATAACATATGTGGTAATATCCACATACAATATAAATAGATTAGAATCTCCATGACAAATATATACAAAGGATCATGATCTCCATGAGGACTGAAGATATATAATAGATCAAGATCTCCATAATGGCTGGAAATGTCTGACATATACTGGAATCAAGTCACGGGAGATGAAATCTCATGAACACTGGCACGATCAAGGAGGTAGCATATAAGAGATGCCACCAGTATGGAAGGTCTTCTACACAAACCCCAATGAGTACATGTCCTACTATGTGAACAGAGGTGTCGAGGTCGAACATAGTAGTCCATCATCTGATTACTGGTCATTGATGTATACCGTTAACAGAGGAGAGATCACCCACTGATAATGAAAATGGGAATCAAGGTACTAGAGTGCAAACTAACAAGTGTGAATAAATGTGTTGAGGTCAAACACTTGAGAGAATCCATCGATAAGGGGACATTGATGTATTCCCAAAAAACTGTCGATGGCGAGAGAACCTGCGACTCATGACTGCAAGTCTCAAGGCACTCAAAAATGACTCTAGATTCCTATCCTAGAATAAATGATCTAAATTCCACTGGAAGGAGGGCATTAATGCATCCCCCATAATCCAACACGACGTACTCAGCAATGTTGTATAATGTGGAAGGACTCGATCATAAGGTGCATGAACCAATAACTATACCGGGAATGGCTGACATGCAAAGTCAAGATAACTGAGGAATGGCTGACTCAGGTTTCAACTTCCTTCGAACAAGAGCATAAACATGAATGGTGACTGAATGTAGGTAGCATAGACTCAATATGCAAAACTGAGAAATCTCTATGACATAGGAGGCATCGACAGAGGCTCCGTAGGGGCTGGAATCTTAACCATTTGGTGGAGATAAGCTCAGATAAATGAGTATAGATCCTAAAGTCAAACTGTTAACCCAACCAATGGGTGTGATATACAGTGCTCTGTTCGAAGGCGACACAACTCGACTGCTGCCAAAGATAACATCTTTCTTGTCCAGCTTTTTGGTTTTTAAATTTTTTTGGACTTTTTCAAATATTTTGAAAATCTTGAAAAAGAATAAAAGTGATTTATAGTTACATACTAGGAGGAGACGAGTGTCAAGGGATAAACAAACTAGTTCCAAGCAGCAAAACATACCTATGCTCAATGCAAGGAAACATGTGTAGGATAATGACACTCGGGGGAAAGTCCCCTCCCAATAAAAATAGGGAATCAAGCTACAAAGGATATATAAAATGGCTCTGTGTGGCTAGACATGAGACAAGCTCGGGCTATATGGCTGATATTCAAAGTCAGGGAAGACAGCATAAGACTCAATGAGGCAGGAAAAGCTCATGATAATGCAATTACAACTTGACATAAGGGAGTCCTGGGGAAAGAAGGCTAGCAAAAATATAAAGAGGAGTATGAGGCTCTTGCGCAAAGACATGGCGATACTATACAAAGGACTCCTGGACCTAAGAGAGGACTCACAACATGGGTACCAAATGCAAAATGGAGCTAACTAGGACACCCATGTATAGGAAAGCTCTACCATTCACATAGTACCACTTCTAACAACAACATGAAGGTTTTGTGATACCATGGAATGGGTTCCTACCTAAGGTTGAAATGAAACAGTCATAAGTTCATGCAAAATGCAATCGGATGTGAAATCCTAACCTATATGCCAGTTTAGACATGATACCCATGATAGGAACAAATGGGTCAAAACCACAGAGAGAGTGTACAAAACCTGGACCCTACATGACAACCATATTAGTCCAAAACAACCAAAAATAGTCAATAAAGAATCCAAACTATAGGGAATAGGGGGGAATGATCATGACATATAAATTCAAAGGAAACAGTGCGGTGGACGATGGGCCGTAAAAGGGAATGTAAAGTGTAGACCCAATGTTCACGTATCCACTACCACCCCAGTGAGGGTGACCACTAGTGTAAAGACCGAGCGAAAGGAACAAAAATCCTCCACAAATGGAGTAGAGGATGGAATGTGACCACTCCAAAATCTATGAGCACGGTAAGGGGTTTTGATGCCCCTAAGTCTAACACCAGGGTCCGTACTAGGACCAAGGATGGGTGATAGGATATTAGGTATGATGAAAATAAAAGGGCTTAAACTCAAGAGAGCATAAATATACTCAAGTAACCACAATCACAAAGGCCAACTAGCACACAAAGAGCACACTCCTAAGAAAACCTACAGCCAAAATACAAGCAAACCAAGGGGAGGATATGTGAGCTCTCGAATGAAGCAAGTATGTCTTACCTAGGAGAGGATCGAAAATCCCCTACACTACAAGCGGAGGTACGTAACCAACTATAGTGTCCCTCAGCTTCAATGCATAAAGCGACTGTGCTGTCCGACCTCTACCTGGCCGGGACACCTACAGAATAACCTCTGCACGTACCCCCTAGGTAAGGAAACTAAGGTCACCTCAATATAATCAATGCTCAAGCAGACAGGCGCAAGTGGGATTGAACATATGGGCAGGGTAGAGAAGCCCAAAACTCTTGAAAATGCCCCCAGATACGAATACAATCCTAAAAATATCTCCAGTGCTACTCAGTTATGACTAGGGGTCATCCTAATCAATAGCCGCTCACACTGCCTCGTGCTTAACTAACTCCCTTGTAAGAGGAGGATCCTAAGAAACACTGATTATACCAAGGAATTTCACACTCTCACCTGGATATACACATACATGTTGTTGTTTAGTGGTCTTGGGGAATTTACTCACAGTGAACTATTCCAAGACCCTAAAACCTAATCTTGTTGGTGCACCCTATAAAAGAAAATAGTGTAATTCATTTTAATATGTGTTGATTTTAATTGGCTGTAATTACTCAAAGGGAAATGATCATGCAACTAATGAAGTTATGACTTAGCAGTGAAGTAAATATGCACACCATAATAAACAATGCTAAGTGCAATATTTGTCAAATGAAAAACAGGGTATGTCACTACATGAGATGCATACAAAATCATTCCTTTCAGAATGCCAATGCAATCCTTCCTATATGAAATCTTAAATACAACTCTCATCCAAGCAATCCAATGCAAGTACCTCTTCAAAATCCATATCTAAGATGCAACTAAGAGTGCAACTACCTTGTATTTTTCAATATAAAAGAATGAAAAATGCAATAAAAGTCATCTAAAACTCTCAGTATCTGCAGCAAGTATAAAACACAAGCCCAACAAGACACCGAGACAAAAAAGAGTAATGCACTAATGGAAAAACAAAAAGCATAAATGACTAAAACTACTTTCAAAGAAAAATCAATGAAAAAGCGGTCTCTGGTCACAAAAGGAGCATCCAATAGACAACATCAGAACCAAGGAAAACCCAACCACACTCACAACCCACCCAACAACTTCCCACAACATCAAACTCACCAAAAGGGAGGATGTACATGACTCTTTAAAGAACAACTACGTATGTACGTGACTTTTGGCCAAAAATCCATGTATGTACGCGACTTTTGGCCAAAAATCCGTGTATATAGAGAAGGCTGTGGTAAAAAGCAGGCCAAGGGTTAAACCAATAAAGGGGAGTGTCGATGGATAAACTAATATAAAATGCGACATAGAAATAGGGAGAAACAAAGAGAAAGTCAATAATATCAAGCACATTGTGCCCCTAACCCCAAATAAAAACAAGGAACATCCCTAGCGGAGTCACCAATTCTACTATGGAGAGAAATTCCTATGGCTTGGGGTACCACAATAGGTAGATTGACTCCAGAAATCAATCCTCTCCTATATGCAAGAGAAACCAAATATCTATTACGAAAGGATCTTGATTCATACCTTTTTCCAGATGGTTTATGTAGATCCCCGTTGAGCTTTCCAACTCTAGCTTGAATTGATAAATTTCTTCCTCAACATTCAATAAACAAGACAAGCATGTGATATATAATCATGTTAGATCTACTCTAGCATATATAATCAATAACATATAAGCATTTTAAATCATCCATGGATCAAATATTCATTTAAATACACATTATTGAATAGGAAAAGATATTTCTATTAATATAAAATTAGAGATTACAATGAATACAACCTCTGTAGGCACGTCTGCGAATTGGAGAAACTAAGTCCCCCACTTGGGCCTCCACCACTTCAATCCTCCATCTCTTTATAGAAAGCTCACAAGCAAAGGAAAAGCTTGGGAAGAACACAAAAGTGCTCTAAGGGACAAAGGGATGCAGACTCAAGCACATGTTATGACAACAATGGACTATAGTTCTCTTGCTTTCAATTCCTCATGCCTTCAATGTATCCAAAGTGTTCCTTATATATCTCTTCAATGGGGTAATGAAAGGTCGAATCCGAGCAATCTCAAGGCATATGGAAGGCCAAGAGACAAGTGAGTTGGATCCACATCAAGGAAAACTTCAAAATAATTTGTCCTTTTGCACACATCTCGATGTATGCAGTTTTAGGGGTCAAACCCGCGTATATACACGAGAAAGGGTTTAAAAGTCATGTATGGCAATTTTTACATGTTTTTAGGGATGATCTTGGAAACATCAAAGGAACAAAAATGGTCCATGGGGTCTAAGGAGTCTGTAGAGGGAAAGGGAAGGCCATAAAAATGTGATTCACCATGTGTGGTAAAATCAGTTATAACAAACATTCATAGATGGAATATTCCCTAGTAAATCCATCGATGTAGACTAGTGTGCCTGAGACACAAAGATTTGAAATTGGCACATGCCATCATGAACCTAACTAAATGCCAACATCATGGTCAACCACTAGTTTATCTAAGCCCCTGGGATTAAATGGCCCCTACTTACCCATAATTGACCCATAGGTACCATTAATCTCTTCTAGTTAACCCATAATTGACCCCTAATTACCACTACTTAAACCCTAATTATCCCATAATTCACCCTTTATTAACCCCTAATTACCATGGCTCATTACCCAATTATTACCCCTAAATGACCCTTAATTACCCATAGTTGACCACAAATTACCCCTAAATTATCACTAATTAACCCCTAATTACCCTTCATTTACAAATAATTATCCATAAATGACCCCTAACTTTGCACATGGCCCAAGTCCATCACATAGGCCTTAAAGAGGGAGTTTTTGGCTTATGAGTGGGATATGGTGGTAATTTTGGAATGTCTAACACCATGAATAATTTTTTACAACTAGGCCATGGTTTGAGATTAATTTCTAGGGACTAAGTTCATATAGTTTCCTCTAGATCTCACAGCTCATGTGTAGCACCCCAAACAACCGCACACACCATACAAAGGACATACTTGGAATATGATTGAAATATGTCCATAATTTTGAGAATCAACATACCATGGTTGTTTCTTGATGCCCATTCCATGGTCTATATACAAGAGGAAAGGAATTAGTCCATAACATATATTTATATGGGCCTCACATGCCATGTTTCTCCACTCAAGGAACCACGCATGCCCATAATACATAATCTTGGGCCTCCAAGTTTGATATTGTGGTAATTTCAAGGTTTGAAAAACTTGATATGTGTCTTGGGTATAAGGGCATAGTTTGGTGTGGAAACCTAGGTTCTAAGTCCATGGAATATATCTCTAATCCTTACATGCTATGTGTAGGGTCTTAAGCCACAACGTAGGCCATGCATATGCAACATTTTGAATGTCATTAATAGTCCAAGACTCAACATATTGATTTAAAATTGATTGTATTAACCTATCTCAACAACAAAAAAACATATGGAGGGACCCTCTCATATATTTACAGTAGAGGAAGCTTATTTGACTAGGGATGAAAATATGCGGCCAACTCATCACTCCTTTAGTAGCATCTACCCTTGGTGAAAGATGGATTTTTTAGAACTTCTACTACTCTCCTAGGGTGTAGCATATCCTTACATTTTGGTCTTGTGATGCTTTCGAAATTATCTAAGTCATAAGTAGAGAAACCAATGCTTTGAGATTTTCTTTTCCCATATTTATTCACAAAAATATTTTATAAGATCAACATTCATATATTTGATCTAGGTAAGTAGTATTGATGGTTATAAGCATAGAAAACTAGTGTTTGCAATATTTAATCTTCATCATCTAAATCTGACTCTTTTTTTGTTGTAAAATTATTGAAATAGAATTGGCACTAATCTAGTGAAATTCAAATTGCAATAGAATTGGTGCATCTATTATGTGCATGATTTTGGTTTTCACTTTTGTATATGAGTTAGGTGAATCTATTATTTGCTTCAGTTTAGTGTGTGTATTTGGTGATCTTAATTATGATGTGAAATGTACTCACCTTTTTGCTTCACATATTGGAGTTAATTTCTAGTGGCTAATCCTTCATACTCATTTTCTGAAGTGTGATAAATAACTCCAATAGTACGATTATGCATCATTTAGAAGGTATAGGGATGCCTATTTCCTTGTTGTCCACATGGTTTCATTGAGTGACCACTTTTTACTTTCCTATTTCCTATTAGATTTTGTTGGGATGTAGTGGAAAGGGCACCAATGGGAAAGGTGTTTTTAGGGCTGGTTTTATAATAACCACCTTTGAAAATATTTTTCAAGCCATTATAATTGTCTTATTATTTGTCTTATGTATAATTACAAAAACCATTATACTTCACCTCCTCTGTGGCATTTTTTTTTCATTGGTGCATGGACATTTCCTAATCGCTATCAAGATGTGCATGTGATTTAGCTTCCTGGATAATATTTATTTTCTAAAGAAAGTCTCATGGAAAACCCTATGAGTACTTCCTCATGATCCATGGATGGTAAATGTGGTAAACTAGTGGCCTTGATGACAGGCCCTAATCATAAGGGAATCAAGATCTTTGAGCTTGTGACCTTCCTCTCCTTCATCCTCTCTACTTTGTCTTCCTACCAAAATTAATTTGAATATTATCTAGAAAAAGCACAAAGTATATGATGTCAAACCAAAGTAGATAATATAAATTTTATCGAAAAATATATCCTTACGTGGGGTTCTCTCTTTGTACAAAGATAAAAGCTTGAAAATATGCAAAATTATTGAAAAAATATACCCTCATGATCAAAAGGGTCTCCAACTGGTCAAAAATAGAAACTTGCTTGCTGGTTAAGAAACCTATAAATACATGAAATAGAAGTGATTTTGTTGTGATATAGAAGTTGATTGGTTTCATGTGAGGCACCTAGTTTTTGTTAATTTTAGTGTAATAACCTAATTTTCACTTTCTGGAAATCATTAGAGAGGTGATTTACATGAAATGTGATGTATTTAGTTTAAAGAATGGTTCCTTTGTTGAGTGACTTCGAGGAAGGTAACTATGAGGGAATTCCGAAGGATATGAGAGCTTGCAAAAGGAGTTTCTTATACACATAAATGAGGATGATGTTGAGGTTCTGGGCAATAGAAAAATGTATCCCAATATGATATTGTAAGATATCTGGAGGAAGACAAAGGAGGAGAAGAGCATTATGTTGGGGGTGTTAGCTTTATAGGGCCCAACTTGAGCGAAAAGTTGACATTATTGAGGGAATTCAACAAGGTTTGTGAACCACACTTCGACTCCATCTTCCTCAAGAACCATATTATCAGCAAGCTCAACATGATTTCCTCTCCATTATAGACATGATAACCACAATAATTATCCAAATTAAGCATTTATGTAGCTTGTTAATATTTCCAACAAATTTAAACTTAATATACATCTAACCATAAGGCTTATAAACTTTAGGATGTAAAAAACATAAGGTTAGTATTTTCAAGATGAATACTATTAACCTTACACATCTTTGAAAATAAGATGTTTTTTCACCATTTAATCCTAATTACACAATCTAACTATTGGGAACTACCTAATAACCCCTATTTACTACTTCATAACATTGCATTAGTGTTATATGTCACTTTTTCAAAGTGGAACCCATGGCTACTCCCACATTCTCATAACATTGAAATTTGGTGACTTGGAATTTTGAGCCATGTTGTCAATCGAATAAATATTTGAGGTCTTATCACAACAGAATTTCAACCCAAAATCTGACAGATTCCATGTCTAAAATTCAATATATACTTGTATGTTATTTGACAACATTTTTTTTTTGTCGTCGGTGGCATATCGTCGAATATTCGACCACATGTCAAAACCCATTGAATTTTTGAGAGCGTATGAAGCTAATATGTTGAGGTCTTTCACCACTAGTTCGTTGAATTTTTGAATCCTATGTTGTCGAACATCTGACTTATCCTTTTCGAAGCGGGGCCACTTCCTTTGTAAAAGTTATGGTTTATGCCGTCGATTTTGAGACAAATGGTTGTCGGATTTTTGACTCATCATTGTCAAATTTGCGACTACCAGTTGTCGGATGTCCAACTTCTCTGTGTCATTTATGCAACAGTCATCTTGTCGGATTTTCGACTGTGAGGAGTCAAATAGGCGAAGGCTAATTGTCGGAGTTGTGATGACACTCTCGTCGGATCATTCTTGTTGAAGTTATGACGATTTTGTCTGACGAGGGACACATGATGGAAGATAAGCGATGATGTTCTCGATTATTCTATTTGGATTTCCAACATACGCTTTTCAATGTTGCGATGACACTCTCGTTAGATCCCTCTTTTCGGAGCTATGGAGACTTCATTGGATGAGGGACACATGACATCGGATAACCGATGGTGTTTTGTATTTTTTTTTTAAAATCAGCAAGGGTGGGATGTAAATTTGTTTTGGTATTCTACAAGCAACAATAAGCTATACCTTATATCAGAAAGTCTAACCCTCCAACTTGGGTATTGGTCAATTTTGCTTTTTTCTTAGATGTCATAGGAAATTTTCATTCAGTCGTGAATTCCACACATTGCAAAAAGTGATTATCCTAGGTTCCATTGAGTTGAAGCCTTTTTAACTAAGGTGTGCCTTATCTCTATAATTTGACCAATGGATTTACACTTTTTTACAAGAGATTGTGTTCATATACTTTCCTAGCAGCACAAAGTGACTAGTTTCAAGAAAACTCCACATCATTGTAAGAGTGGGATGTTACTTGTCATCCTTGATACTTATCCATAACACCCAAGACATAGTAGAACATGGTCATATAAAATGTACAATGGATCCATTGATCCCTAAATCTATTAATCTAAAAGTGAATCAACCAAGGAAAAAGAAGAGGAATTCAAAGAAGAATGTAATCAATGCCCATTAATCTTGGTTATTATCTAGAATAACCAAGGAATCTAATATAATATCAATAAAATTGGAGCATGTTAAGTCATTCTAGAACACTTGCACTGAATTCATATTTGATACACCATCATTCCACATATATATCGTTAAGACAGAAAAAACTTGTGGTGAGATTAATAAAATATGTATATACTTTAAAATCTATACGATATAATAAATTTTAGAGTATTACTATAGAGAAGTGGCCCCATCCAAGCTCGCTCAAAACAACATAATACCTTGTTCATTTGTGGTATCACCATGATTTACAACCACTTTAGTACCATCTTCTAGTTGTCCTTGATAAACATTCTAGAAGCCACCAACAAAAACAAAATTTGAAAAAAAAAACATATCTAGCCATGCACTCTGCTCCCTTCAACCATGAATTTCTTTCCTTTTGGAAATTAGTTCCTCACACAACTCCAAACTTATAGAAATCCTTAGGCTACAACCTCTCCTCCTCCTTTGTTTTCTCCTGTACAAAACTTCAATGCCAATACGATTCAATACGAGTCTACAACACATGCTTAGCCAGTGTCTTATTTCTCTCATGGCCTTTTTTTCAAGATCCAACTACTCCCACTCCATATCCTTTTAAATACCTATAAAAATATTACTTGTTATTTGATACTTTTACCTACAACAAATATTTTCCTAGAAGCTACTTAGTAGTGTGCTGAGGCATGAGGTCATGGGATGGACAAGCCATGAGACTAAGAGTTGATCAAGCTTTCAAAGGTAGCTTTAGAATAAGGTATACTTTTTTATATGGATATATCCATAAGGAACATTAATAGGACTACAAGTTTTCATGCCTAAACACATGATTTTTACAAAACTAATAAGGAGTGCAGGTAAAATCCTTTAGACATTCCTTTTGTTTAGGTATTGAACCGAAGTTGGAAGAAGAAAACATTGATTATGATGATAAGTTCTTATCCATTGGAAATATTGTTGTTTAACCTAATTGAAGGAGTTAGTTTGATCCCAAAGAAAACATGACAATATGAATGTTGCTTTATATGACGCAATGAATAGGTATATTTTAATTGATTGCCAACAATAAGGTTTTGTGTGAGGAATTCATGTGTGAAATCCATTGTTGAAGGAATGGGATATCATGGATTGGAATACATGATAGGTATGCTATGGAATCCTATCTCTTTCCCTTTAATTCTGAGATATAAATGAATCCATAATACAATTCATGGCCTAGTAATGACAACTAAGTAATTTGCACAAATTTTTGTTATTTGTATCCATTTTCTGAAGATGGTTATTTTTGTAGATATCTGAGGCTTAAAGTATTTGATTTATTGTAATTGTCAAATACATACATAAAGCTTTGAAGTATCATGATAGTTACATCAAGCACTGATGATGTTCTTCAAAGATAGATATTACACCCTTGGTCTAATGTGACGTAGATTTACTATCTTAGAGGATGACGCAACCTTTGTTTTTTCTGTTGTAATTCAAATATTGCCATATAGTTGTAATTATTATAGTTTATTTTAAATTTTTCATTCATATATTTTAAAGTTTCATCTAGTTCAATAAAATATGTTTTGGGTAGAAATTGTGGTGATAATGTTGTAATTTGATATTTTGGATTATTATGTTGGTTACTTATGCATGCTTTTGAGATTTTGGTTTTATTATGACCCTATATTCAAATTTGTTTTGCTAGTTTCTCGTGATGACAGAAGGGTACACTTCCATTCGAGGTAGTTGAAATTTGATGTTGTCTCTTTTTGTTAGTTGCAATATTGAGAAAATATGTATGTACCATTCAAATTTTCTTTATGTTTTTCAATTTATTGAGTCTTATAATTCCTATTGATGATATGATAATCATCCATGCTTGGTGGGATTAACTAGGATAGATTCCTTCAACTCAAATTGTTATTGTATTTATGGGTCCTAATTATGCTACTATCTAAAGCATGTTCTTGGCTAGATTTGTATTTGATTCACTGAGTTCGCTTGAAGCATGAAAAAGCTAAAATACTTGAAACCAAAGAAAAAAATATTTGAAAAAAAAAATTATAAAAAAATACTTTTATCATCGTGTTGGTTCATAGAGATAAATTACTACACTTGGGGAAGTATAAGTCATTTTGAACAAAAAAGGGGTGTTTTTAGTTGGAATCAATGCTCCGAACACATTGCAACTATTCAATCACCCTTGAAATGGTCAAAAGATGTAGAACAAAAATTGTGTGTTGCCTACAATGACACAAGATTAGGATTTTCATTAACAATGACTTTATCTTCATAAGAGAGGTATATCCACATAGGCCAAACAAGCAAAAAAATTGAAAAAAAACACTTTACATTGCAAAAATTACACAAACGTTTGAAGATACTCCAACCCTTCTACCATGTCCATGACAATCTGTAGCCTCTAGTTCCAAGTTAGAACTCAAATCCCCAACACATGACCTTGCACCATGGATCAAGTTTCTGAGCTACCCATTTTCCATGAACTGAAAGATGAGATACAAGTATTGGTTTAAAATATTAATTTCTAAGCTTGAACTTTAAGATCCAATAAAAGTAAAAATTCCACATTTAGTATTCTCAAAAAAATTAAGGCCTTTGGGGAATTCAATATGACAGATAAAGCATTGTGACAATGATTAAAACCATCCTTAACCCTCCCCTTGACTGCTACCCTATCTAATATTCATAACTTAGGAATAATATCCTATCTATAACACTGGGTAGATTACCAATAATAGTCGTTATAAAGGAAAAATATGAACCTCAACATCCTGTTTGAAAAAGGTCCCAATACAGTAAAATCCAATTAGAATTCCATAGACAAACAAAAAAGTATGCCATCCTAGAATAGGGTATCATGGACAATGGAAGAAATAAGAAATAAACATTACAGAAAAAAATAGAAAACAATGGGAAAAAAACAAGCTTAAAAGCACTTTATCCATTTGAGGACTAAGCCAAGAGAAAAAATCTTATCATTCATTAAAAAAACACTACCAATTCGCATTAAGTAAAAGAAGAGAAGTAATGTGCATACCTTGTAAGCTTCAAGACATTTGTTATCTATGAATTCGAGTTGGGGGCGCAGTTTGGCATGATTAAATATCATCTATTCTTTTGTCTGCAAGAAGTATATTATAAACTCATGATTTTTATGGACCTTCATAGCCACACCCATAATTCTCATAAGCATTCAACCTCCTTAGAAACAATTCATACTGTCCCTAGTCCAATGGTCACAAACACTAAAAGGTAAAATGCAACATGCATAATATATATCAATCAACATTACCATTATACACTATGTCAAAATTGTAAAGTGCATCATAAACTTTCATCCTTTTAATACTTAGGCAAATTTCACCATGAAGATAGGTCCCTCAAAAGTTGAAATTAAGCATTGAAGTAAACACAATAATGGCTAAAGTCAGTTCTAAACTTTCTTCGAATTTGGTTTAAATTAGGATCACATATTTTTTAATTCCACAGAATTCAATATCACCATGATGAAGATATGGTGTAACCACATTTCTTAAGCATGAACTAATCTATTTGAAAATGGATATCCACTTCTTTTCATGTCATATTTACATGTACAAACTCCATATCAAAGGAATTTCATTGTTCAAGAATGGTAAGAAGAAAGTATTTCCTTCACAGAGTTTACTCTTCTTAGAAAATTAGTTGTAGTTTGAAATTCCTATATAAATTTTTATAGAGTTATGTGCTTTCTATTGGGAAAATGAAGTAGAAGCAAACTTTCATAGGTGTATTAATTTTTGAAATTAACATACAGGACAGGGGTGTATGACTTGTGCATGCATCACAACAATAACTAGGATTTGTGGCAGCCTAGGATTCTCTGTTTCATCACAATAATAACTTGGATATATGGAAGCCTTGTTATCATAAACATTGAGAAAAATTTTGGCATTTACTAAGGGTCATTCTTCTACTTATATTATACAGCATTAAGTGGATTCTTGAAATTCATTTCTCAAAAAACAATTCTCGACATAATAACAAACCTAAAACATGAATTTCGGTGAGTCCTAAGTCATGTTTGGACAATTTTGAATCCATTTGGGCATTGAATCGTAAGTTCTGGGAAATCCTTTGGGCATAAACAACCCTAGAAAAGGAATATATGGGCATAATCTTAGCCCTACGATGTGGTGAATGTGCAGCAATTACAACCCTTAAAGGAGGAGGGCAAGGACTAATACATATCATGATACAAGGGTTTCATAGCTTATGGTCATCACTAAAGAAACTCTAGAATACTTATGCATTTATTTCTTGGAGAATATGGTGTGGATCCAACCTAATTCAAAGGGATTTTTATTCTAATGTTTTTGTGAGTATGAGATAGTGCACATTGATAGTAAGTGCCCTAGTTTATGGACGAAGATTGCCTCTTTATGAAGCCATAGAAACTTGTATTTAGTCAACCTATAGATTCATTAAAAAAGATTTTATTTGGTTAGGAATTCCAATCTTTTGTTTGAATATTGTAATGGGATACCCTTACCACAATTGGTAACAATATAGGAAAGTTTATTATTATGGACCTAGAAACAATAAGGAAGTATACTACATCTGTGGATTGAATTTTCATTTAGTTAGAATTAAGTGAAGGTATCCTTGGAACAATTGTGTTGGAGTGCCAAAATCATATTTTGACATAACTTTTGTACTATAAAACCATAGTGTTTTTTTGAAAAATTTGCTTTGAGTGTGTTGGGGAAAAACATTAAACAATTTTATAACATATATCCAATTATTTAATTGTCAACTCGTAGAGAGAGTAAACTTGTGAGGTACAGACAAAATATATGCAGGGGAAGAGTATTGCTAACTTAATCTAGGTAACTGAAATTGAATTAAGCTTGCAAAAATAGGAAGTGACATAAAAATAAATCTAATCTAGAAAAGAAGGAAATTGCGTGAAATAGATGTAATCTAAGAAAGCATAAGATTGCATGAAATAACCTGATATAAAACAATCAACATTAACTTGTGATCTCACTATAAATCTTATATTGACAATTCGTAAGAAAGAAATCATGAAAATCTACATTAACAATTCATAATAAATAAATTGCTGAAAATCTACACTAACAATTCATAAGAAAGAAACTCAAATTAACATAAGAGAGTAACAGGATTTGCATTAAAGCATCATCTCCATTACATAACAATCAAAATCCATTCTATGACTAACTCTCAAAATATCTAAACTATTCTCTACTTATAAACCATTAGAGAGGCCTCTAACAAAATGAGGAGAGAACCCCCCTATTTATGCATGAATTCAAGATAACTAATCATAATTATAGATCCACTATTCTCTCAACTTATCCCTCAAAATCCTCAACAAATCCACTTTTGTCTCAACTTATCCCTTCAAATCCTCCAACAAATATTGGATGAGATATTCTCTCCACATTTCCATGATTTTCTCCTTGAAAGTAGCCCACATTTTGAATATGAAATTCGAATTTGAAACTAGGTGGTGACTTTTGAACTTGTTAAATTCTTCAGTAATCATCACCAAACTCATCCAACTTTAACGTATAATGAAAGTATATTAATTTTCTTAATATTTAACCACAAATTAACTCAAAATATTCAAAAATATTTGATTTGAAAAATAACAAGGTAACCCATATTTATTCATGAAAATGGTGGATATTAATGATCCTATGGAAGGATAAAATAGGAAAAAGGTGGCAAAAAGATGAATAAAATGTGGTATTTTTGTGGCTCAACATTCCCCCCAACTTGAGTGGTTGCATGTCCTCATGCAACTATGCATTGATTCTCTTTAAAACTTTTGGCTTTGTAGTTGAGGATTTTCATGATGGTGGTATGTAACACTAAATCATTCCATGATTGGAAATGCATGAATAGCATAAATTTTTCTTATGGTTGGTTCTTGTGTGACAACCATAACAAATGTTGGTTCTTGTGTTAACAACATTAATTTCTTTTACTTGTATTTTTGCTGCAATACATAGGATTTAAAAGTATACATGCATTAGTATACATGAACCATCAATGTATATTAGAAAGCATTTTATTCATATTGTGAATCATGCCAATATATATAGCATAGTTTGGAAAAGACATGTTGGTTAATGGTAAATGAGAGGATGAATATGTAAAATGGTCATCAATAGTCCCCCCCAACTTAAGATGTATTAGGTTTATGAAATGGAGGAATGGAATGTAGTGAGAGAATTTTCCAAATCCATTCATTTTCTAGCATTTAAGGAATTACATGGCTAAATATTAGAAAACAACATACCTCCACTTACCCAAAAGGTTGATGAACTATGCAATAGGAATGTGGCTGTTGCTGGATAATAGAATGTGAAGTGAAGCATCTGAACCGCTACTTGGTTGGATGAAGTAAAAGATGAAAGCTAGAAGTAGAAGTATGTTACTCTCATATGGCTGAAGTATGTTGCTATAAAAGTGTTGATGGAGTCATGCAAAGTATATAGTATTCACCTAATACAAAACTCGACGGTACAATTCTTACCATGCGAATAAATGTGACGATGTCAAACATGGAAAGAAGTCATTGGATTACCGACCATTGATGAATTTTGTTATACAATGTGAGGAAATCTCACCATTGATGTCAATGAGTTCCAAGTTACCTAAGTACATCTTGTGAAGTGTGAATAGAAGAGTTTATGTTGAGTCACTTGCAAGATATAATGATCAAGGGACATTGATGTATTCCCATTATTGTCAGGGAGAGAACTTTCCATTAAAGCATGCCAACCTCAAGGTACTAAAAATGAACTCTAGTCTCTATCCCAGATAAGGTGTTGAGGTTGATGGGGCAAGACATGTTGAAAGGTGGGCCTTAAGGAATCCCACATCAGTCAACACGAGTTGTACATAATGAGTGGTAGGACTATAGATGAAAGATATGAGAGTCAAATATTTTTTATCATTGGGATGACAAAGCAATGTAGTCATGGAAAGGAAGCTGAATGGTTTTATTCAGAAGGAAAAAGATAAACTGAAAATGAGGAAATTGTGTGCGACTCAGAAAGGTAGACATGCGAGAAGTTATGATGTATAAGGAAATGAAAAAGTAGACTCTAACATGGATGGAGGAATAAGCACGGAAATAAAAAGAGTAAGTAATCATGATATGTTGTAATTGGTTTCTGAAAGGATTCTTTGTGGCAACAAAATGTCAGGACATACATAGTGGAAACTCAATTCCTTCAAGATTTCAATGGAACATTTTTTCAAAAAATTTTATGCGATTCTGGAACATTCCATTTGTTTGTCTTTGAACCTGCAAAAAGGTTAGCATTTTCCTGCAACAAACTTGTGAGAGAATTGAAAATACAGGAAAACATGTGCTTAACAAGAAGTTAAAGAGAATAAATAAAATTCTCTTATACCTATAAAGTGGCAACCCTTCTTATCAAAACCTGTTTTTGAGTTACTTGCGAAAACAAGTTAGCACAACAATCATAAAATTTTGAGAAGATTCCAAGTTCATTTATAATTTTAATTTTATGATTTTATTTGTTACCTAATACTTTTTATTTATTTATATATTTTTAGTGTTTAATTTTACTTTAATTTTATTTTTGTAATGTTCAATAACCCTTTTTATCATTATTTTTAAATCGTTTTTGTATATATATATATATATATATATTGTTTGATTTATTTACAAAACAAATTTGTATTTGCTTTTATGTATATAGATACTAATGTAAGTTTTATTATGTTAATGTGTTTTTTTTTACGTTTTTAATTGTTTTGGAATAAAAAGAATTTGGAACAAAATAGAAATATTAGTGTGTCTTTATGTATGTTTGAGCAACAGAGAGAGAGGGTCGACCGTTTCAGTGGTCGACCCCTATAAAAGCAGACTATCTTATTGATATGGAATAGAGAAGAGTGTGCAAACAAACTATTTGTTTATGATAAATTTGGCATCTTGAAACAAATGCCTACCTGCCTACCCTCCCCCCCAAACGGAAGATGCGGCAGGTCCCACTGTGCAAAAATAAAAATCAGGAAGAAGGCGTAGCTACGACAACAGTTGCCTTCAATTTGAAAGATGTATATTAATTTGATTAATAACATTATTTTATGTTTTTCTTAAATTACATTTTATGTATATGTATTTTCTTTATTTACCTAATGTTAAATAATATTTTATTTATAATAAAATATTAAAGATACAAACTAGCTAAAAAACTAACTTCTCTCGGATCGAAGCATTTGTATATATAGTGCTTGGAAAAGGGTGAGCAAGTCTACCCTTCATATGGTCCTTCGTACAGATTTCCATAAAAAGAAGCTTTGTTCGATCAGACTACTGCTAATAATAGAAAGAACAAACATTATATTTGTATGTGTTTTTAGATTTAAAATATATATAGATATCAAATAATTTAAGCTTTATTATATTAATATTTATTTATTTTTTATTTATAA
>LPNX011229709.1:209160-231226 GCA_001517045.1 Pseudotsuga menziesii
AAAACTCAATATCTCTGTATTTATTTACTGGAATTAGCAAAAGAAAATATCACAGTACAAAGATATCTTTCTTCTCCCACTCAAACCCCCATTACATTGTTTAAATTTGAAATATATATAATTTTTTTAAGAATGAACCCTAAATAACCATTAAGTAAAATTCAATTAACAAGAGCACACGCGAGCCAACATTATTGGGGCGAAGCTAAAAAATAAAAAATAAAAACCTGAAAATTTAAATAAATAACATTCGGTAGTCCCAGGGCTAGGCATCTGTGATTCAATATCTGTTTGATTTCAAATTTACCAGCTCAAAATTGATTTTAAGTTAATCAGCTCAAAATCTCATGAAAATTGTATCCTTTGAGGATCGAGTTACATTAGGTCCAAGGCACATACGTGATGGGTTATATAAGGAGATTCGAGGTATTATTCTACTTCTAGGTGCATCAATCAAAGCTCACACACTAGGTGGAAACGTTCATACTCAGAAACAAGGGTCAAATTTAGTGTATGAAATTTGTGTCACATCGCTTGAGTATACACAGCGATGCAACATGAATTGTTGAAGGAAGGTGGCTGATTTCTATTGCTGGGCTTACTCTTCAAAGGTTTCCTTGTTATCATAGTCATTTCCTCCAAATATGAGCATCGAAGAAGCTACTACAACCATTATAACATTAGCTAACCATTATTTTTATCTACAACATATCTATATTGAAATTTCCATTAAATCTAGGCGTTACGTTATTTCATTGCATAGAGTTTCTTGAGGCCCAACTTACATATAAAATGTTGCTCCTGCATGTAAATAAATCTATTTTTCTAATCGATAAGTTATTCCATTATTTTTCATAGCTTAGCATACCATGAATACGCTCTCTCTAAGGTGATTTGCAGTTTTCTCATCGATTTTGTGTAGTTACATCAGTTTACTGTAAATTTGTAGTGGCGTTATTGTAGTGGGTTTATTATCCTTCATTCACATTTGGATTTTAGGGTTTCTTTATTGACTAAATGATGCATTTTCACATGAGAGGAACTAAGTTAATGATTATGTATAATCTACTAAAATATTTAAATGTCGTGAAAAAACACGAATTATTAAGTATAACTCAAGTGGACTTTAATGATTATGTTAGTTTTGGTGACCCGACCTTTGAAGAGTGGGTCGCTGAAATGTGATTGTCATATGAATAATATATAGACAAGTCAGCCATCAAATAATAATTATTTATAACCATGTCATGAAAAATATTATTCTAGAACTTTGATGTTTTTGTTCAAAAAATACATGGATTTTTGGCAAGATTCCGGTCATCATATCTAGAAATCTTGTATATCAATGTTAAATTGAGTATTCTTGTTTTTTAGGATTTTTGAGAGCATTGAATCTAACTTTAAAAAGGATTTGACTTAGAGAAACCATCTCGCTAGATTCTGATCACGATCTCAAAGGACAAGCAAAAATGGTTCCATTTTTGGACAACTTCCCATGCTAATGCAATTCAGTTGTGTCCATCATGTGGTTCTCACATTTAATTTGAACCGATCCCATCTGAATTTGTAGGGCATAGTAACCAACTATGTATTATAAATATTATTGTATATATCTTTATTTGAAATGTAACATACAAGACGCATATCCAATTCAGAATTATTTATTTTATGATATGGATGGAATTTCATTTTTTAAAGAAAAAATTATAATTTGGGGTCATGACGGTCATAAATAAAAATTGAATTTGATGCGTTGTAAAAGATACACACAGTTCATGTAGCATGGAAGCTAACAAGAATTTAGTTCAACACAGATTTGGTTGGTTACCCCTATCGCTCAGGATTTTTCATTGATGGAACCCCAAAAATATCACAGGAATAACTACAGTGGATGTAACTACCAATGCAACAAACCCAGCACTATTTCTAAAATTAGAGTAGATATACGGAAATCTCATCTACCCGACTCACGAGGGCATTGAATTAATATCCAGTCCTAATATGAAGGATAGCGATGGTATGATGGACTGGGGAGTTGCTTGCACGTGGACCTGATAATGAGCAGTGATGCTAAAATGAGCGGCGTTGGATCGAGATTTATAGCATAATGATTTCTACGAATCATGCATTCCACTGTATCACCAACAGTTCGTGAAAATATTAAAATTCCAAGAACACATCGAATTAGAAAATTCATTCTTATCGTCAAGCTAAAAATGGTGTTTGGTTTTGCATATATGAAGTTTGGCGCGACGAAAAATACATCGCCTGTGACTATGTTTATGTTTGATTTTATTTTATTTTTATTTGTTTTTAATTTCCTAATGTTTTTATTTGTAGGATCGTTGAAGGGCGAAGGATGCGCGTGTAGAAATAATTTGATTTTTTTCTTTTTTTTTTTAAATGTATTTCTATGTTTGTAGGTTTTTCAAATCAAAATATAGGCCAAAATACTAAAACATTTGTAGGTTACGAATGAAAGGCTAAAATGATGAAGCATTTGCAGGTTGCGCATGAAAGGCTCAAGCATTTGAAATTTGCAACCAATTTTTTTTTGCAGGTTTCATCATGTAGGTTTCAGAGTAAAGGTTGTTTGTTCTATTTTATATATATATATATATATATATAAAGTATTTTTCTTTTTAATATGAATATAAATGTTGCATTGTTTTAATATGAAAGGTTGAAGTGTTTGAAATTTACAACTAATTTTTTTTTTGCCAAAAGTTTCATTTTTTACATATATATTTTAATGTTTTATAGTTGCAAGTTTTTGTTAATATATATTATTAATTTATTAAAATTAAAGCTAATAAAGAAACATGGTATATATATATATATTATTTTTAATTTTAAACTATATTTTTTTATTCCAAACAAAATTATAAATGTGTTGATCAAAAGGTAAAACTTCTATTATATATATATATATATATATATTAAAAACTAAAACAATCAAAAAAGCATAAAAGAACTATATAGAAAATAAAAAAACTAGTATATATATTTGTTTTGTTTGTTTATTATATTTTTTATTTGTTTATTAATTAATTTATTTTATTTTCTAAACCTTAATTTCTAATACATTTTTATTCCTAGCATGACTGAAAATTCATAATGAAAAGAGACCAAGATTTCAAAATTGAAAACAAAAGAGTAATTAAGAAAAAAAATGAAAATTTTAGTAAACAAAACATTAAAGCAAGTTGAAGCATCCTACATGCTAATTTTAAATTTAGAAATAAAAACTAAAATATACCTACTTTACTTTAATTGGAATTTACAATCATTTACGTGTAGTGAAATTTTTTGTGCAACCATACATGTAAAAGAAGAGAATGTTTATATAAGATTTTACAAAATGAAATCTAATATATTCAAAGGTATGAGAAATTAGGGATTGTAAATGCAAATTAAGGAAGTAAAAATAAAAACAAAATTGATCTAACCTAACACTTACTTGGAACCATTGTTTGATGCAACTTTCATTTGCATAATGATCACCTGAGACCCCTTCTTCATCCTCTTTAGTCTCCTGTTCGAACAGGTGTTCTTCATCTGATACGCATGATTCTTCGAGTGTCGATTATTCCTTGTTTTCTTCAAGAGGAGTGATTTAATCCTTAACTGCTGTCAAGATCACCTCTTATTAAGAAGAAAAGATCCCATCTTTTGCTAGGATATGAGTGAGCTTCTCTAAGCTTATGCTCATCACAAAACTAAAAATCAAATCAAATGAGAATAAAAGAAAAGAGATGAAAAAAATGAGTACATGAAAAATGAAAAAACAATACAAAATGGGTTAGTACGAAACAAGTGCAAAAACATAGATAAGAAGTGCACAAAAATATGTACAAAAAAAAAAATGAACAGATACCAAATTAAAAAAAAGTTAGTATGAAATAAAGGCTAGCCAAAAAATGAAAGCAATCCAAACTTTACACTACAAAACTGAAAATGAAAAATGAAAACTTGCATTAAAAAACTCACATTTGCAGAAAATGAAAGAACACTCTTGCAGAAAAAAAGAAAGCACTTTCAAGAAAAATAAACACGCTTGCAAAAACAATAAGGCTTTGGGGTGACTCACTAAAGTGGATGCGTCTGACTCTTACACCATGGGAATTCCAGAAATTCTGAAGTGAATTTGTCCTTGAGTCTTGTTGTTCCCCCTCCCCCTTTATATGAAAAAAATAAGCTATCTAGCTATCTAAATTTGGATCCCTTTCAGCACCTCCCTGGCAATAGCAAAAAAATGTTAGAGAAAAACATTAAACAATTTTATAACATATATCCAATGATTTAATTGTCAACCCGGAGAGAGCGTAAACTTGTGAGGTACAGACAAAATGTGTGCAGGCGAAGAGTATTTCTAACTTAATCTAGGTGACTGAAATTAACATGCGACTGAAATTGAATTAAACTTGCAAAAACAAGAAATGACATAAAAGAAAATATAATCTAGAAAAGCAGGAAATTGTGTGAAATAGATGTAATCTAAGAAAGCATAATATTGTGTGAAATAAACTGATATAAAAAAATCAACATTAACTTGTGAGCTCATGATAAACCTTATATTGACAATTCATAAGAAAGAAATCATGAAAAACTACATTAACAATTCATAAGAAAGAAATTGTTGAAAATTTACACTAACAATTCATAAGAAAGAAACTCAAATTAACATAAGAGAGTAACAGAATTTTCATTAAAGCATAATCTCCATTACATAACTATCAAAATTCATTCTATGACTAAATCTCAAAAGATATAAACTATTCTCTACTTCCAAACCACTAGAGAGGCCTCTAACAAAATGAGGAGAGAACCCCCCTATTTATACATGAATTCAAGATAACTAATCATAATTACAAATCCACTATTCTCTCAACTTATCCCTCAAAATCCTCAACAAATCTACATTTCTCTCAACTTATCCCTTCAAATCCTCCAACAAATATTGGATGAGATATTCTCTCCACATTTCCATGATCTTCTCATTGAAAGTAGCCCAGATTATGAAGATGAAATTCGAATTTGAAGCTAGGTGGTGACTTTTGAACTTGTTAAAGTCTTTAGATATACCTGTAATCATCACCAAACTAATCCAACTTTAAGATATAATGAAAATATATTAATTTTCTTAATATTTAACCACAAATTCACTCAAAATACTAAAAAAGAAATGATTTGGAAAATAACAAGGAAACCCATATTTATTCATGAAAATGGTGGATATTAATGATTTTATGGAAGGATAAAATAGGAATAAGGTGACAAAAAGATGAATAAAATGTGGTATTTTTGTGCCTCAACAGAGTGTGAGCTCATGGAGATTCCATGTTCAAAGACAAAAGTCTCCCAAGTCAAAAAATGATCAAATAGTAACCCACATGGTGGAAGGAATATGTCCTTGGATATTTAGTAAATGGCTCCACCCAAACCCTTAAGGTGGGAATTGTGGAAAATGATACAGATGCCTAAAGAGTCCAATATTATACTATGAGTGTCCATGTTAACTTATTAACTGAAAGGACAAAGGGGAGTTAAAATTGGACAATTCAAATTAATAAAGGGAATCAATATCTTTCATCAAACTAGAGAATGCATTTTAATTAGTTTTATTAGAATTCCAACATTTCCCAATCAACATATTAGGTGGACTACAATTTGAAAAAAAACTAGATCATAGTTAATAATGCAAGGATGAGAGATTTTTTTTTCTCACAAACACGGTAAAATTGAATTAACAAAATAATCTATCAAGTAGAGTCTATAAGTTTTTACATGTTGAAATCATCTGCTGATTTATACAAAAAGCTTTGAGAGCATCTAGAAGGAAATTAAAGTCCTTTATTGTCTTACTTTAACAGCAAATTTTACTGGCCAATATTTGATCAAATATTCCTAATATTAGAAATATTTTGCAAAACATATGTAATACTTTCTAGATTGAGTATTGGTCACCTTTTGAGGATTGTTGGATTTTAAAATTTCCATGATTCCTTGAGAATATGAATCTAAGAAGAAGTGACTGGATACATCAATAGTCCTAGTTGTATCTTCATAACAACAATAGATTCCCCAACATAAAACCTTTTGTAGCAACAATTTGGCGTCATTTGAGGGTTCTAGAGATAAAGTATGTTGCGAGTGTCCTGAAATGACCCTCTTGTGGAGTTGTAATAGATGTGGGAATACTTGGAGAAGGATCTCATACCCATTTTGTGAGAACCAACCTATTACAACATAAAACCAACACATAGATCAAGAAGAAGTTGAGGATGGTGATAAATGGAGTGAGCCAAATCGAAGCATATGAGAGTAGGATTTTTTGTGTAAATGATGAAAATAAGGAATTAACTGATATCCATAATATTCCATTCGAATATTAACATGTTACTTTATAAATGAGGTGGGCCAACATTTCAAAATTCATATTAATGTTCTATTTTTCTGACCATCCTTTTTGAACTAATTGTTTTGGAACTTATTGTGGTCAAATTGAAGACTCAAATTAGATTCCAAGATCAAGAGGGAATAGGTATTGGATTTCTTTTCATTTTATCCATTTCATTTATATATTAGGGGGCTATACAACCCTTATGATACCCATTAGGTTTTCCATTGAATTGCAAGACTGCCAACTGAATAGTTGCACAAATATTTGTGGATATTCAACCCACATTTGCACAACTCATAGGATAAGAAAAATATGATCATGTAACATTATTGCAAATATGTCTAGTGAGCTAGCATCCACAAAGTGTGAAATATTTCTTATCAATTGGTTGTGCAACTATGTAGCATGACTGTTTGGTGGGTAGTTGTGTAATGCATGGCTTTCCTACATTTTGGTCATGAAACTTTGATTTGTGCCTATGAGATGGGAAACTATTTAGCGCATAGATTGAATTCATTTTAGCCACACAAATATGGTAGTTTGTACAACATGCAAGTAACTTGCATGATTATTTTGTGAAATAATGCACAACGTACATGATAATTTTCTTTATGCCCACACACCCCACTTCTTTTTTTAGTATTTTTGTTTCTGTGGCAAACCTATTTCTAGGATAGTAATGTCGATCTCTTGGAATGAGTGAGTTTGTGTCAATATTTTGGAGGAGGAACAAACTAACCAAATTACACATGATGAGCTCACCTCTTACGGATTATGCAAATACTTATTACACTTCAAAGGGTCAAATATCATCCATTATTTAGATGAAAAGGAGGGCTTTAGGCAGGTTTGGTTGTATTTGTGTATACACCATGGCTTGAAACTTCAACAAAAACATCTAGAGGTTCCAAATAACAAATATGAACAATTTTGAGGTCATAGTAGCATCAAATCATATCTTCTTTGAGGTCTAACGACTCTAGCTCTAAAAATAAACCTTGTTAAGAAATCTGGGTAGTTTTGAAGTTCATGGTAGTATCAAAATTGTTGAAACTTAGACATGTATCATCCATTAGAAAATCCTATAGCAATGTATTAAAAATTAAAGACAAAGTTTGATGTTAGTTTTCATATATCATTTCATGTAGAATCTAGAAGATTGACATTGCAATAATTTATTAGTATTCGTATCTTGAAATTTGAGTTCTTTTGTGGAAACCTATAGATAAAGATAATATAAGATAATAATATTCATTTCTAACAAATTACCACAAAAGTAGGTTAATGGGACTGAGTGGTGAAAAGTGAATATAACAACAAAGAAAGGAATATTCATAGGAAACACTCTCTCTCATTAGGATGGGATGGGGATTCCCCCCTGTAAATTGGTAAAGAAAATGCTATTTAGGAAATGTGCAGGGTTCAAGTCTCTTACCCCATGTTAAATTAGTTTTGTACTGCATTCAAAATGGATCTACTTAGTTACCATATTGATTTATGGATTCTCTAGAATGGTGAATATGGAATTTGGGACTTATAGGGTGCACTTTGGATAAAGTCCTAAAAAAAATACGTCAACTAACCAAATACAATAAGAAAGAATATTTTGAACAGTAAAGACACATTTCTATGAGACTACAGTCCCATCCTAATCAATTTTATTTTTTTCCATTAATCAATATAATTGATTGGAGGATTCTTTCATGCTTCAGCATGATGCTAGACAAAAGGCTTATGACACAACAAAAAGGCTTAATTTTTTCTTTGCCTTTGATACCTAAAATTCATTTATGGAATAAAACCCACATTTCCTATTTTAACATTCTAGAATTAATGAAAATGCACAAATTAACTCTAATGCTACTACTGGAATGACATAAAGGAAAGGTTATTTATTTAGATCATAAAAGTACTCTCTTGTAATTCTTGGCCTACAAATACATTAGATCTATTTTTTAAAATATTTGTGAAAAGACTGGGTTCTACAACTTACTAACTCATAAAAATCACAAGTTTCTTTTCCAAGTGATTCAATCATAGAAACAAATTGATAAATCAAACTAATTAAGTTAATTTTATAGATCCGATAGAACAAAATTAGCATGAATGTATGGTAATCATCATCATAAACTAAATGTGTGTCTGTGCACATGCATAAATACACAATAAATAGTTCGATCAAATAAATGAAAACATAATTATACCTTGATTTGTGGAGCTTCGTATTGTCTTATTGTTTTTTACCTTTCAAAACATCATTCAACATACTTCAAATCATTTTCCTGTTGCAATAATTTCATGTTAGGACCCATCAAATAAAATTTTTCCTATTTATGAAAATAACAAAACCAATCTAAATAAGTACAATACTATTACAATGTAAATTACAATATTGTTCAACTATTCAAGTAATTTAATTGGTAATAAGAGATCACCTAAGGAAACATGGAGAAACACAACACTATGTAGACAAGGCCATCGATCACATTAAAAATGCCATTTTTTCCTCTGAACTATGAAAATATTTCCCAAATCTATCTGTAACAAGTTCCAATGGATGAGTCAAATAGCAATAGTAAAATTTAAACGCTACAATTATACAAATAACTATTTTTAATGTATACTTCCTTACCATTCATTGAGATCCTCTTTGTTTTGAGAATAATTTAATATTCCCTACTAAACAGGACCAACCACATGAAGGTGGAAGCTCTTATGGGCCCTCCCCCCACCCTCACATCACTCTCAATTCCTGAGACCCAATGCATCTACTTGCAAATAAAAATTTACTACAAATTAATTCACTCAATAGATGAAATAAAACTTTCATTAAACCATTCATTAAATCATTCAATAACCCATTCAATCATTCAATAGCTAAAAAAAACATTCATTAAACCATTCATTTAGTCAATAGTGTTAGAATTTGAATACCATTTAGATCTTCAGGAAGAGAGTTATGATTATGTTGTAGCAATTGAATGTAGAATGAAAATACAAATCTAGCAAGACAAACCACACAAGAAATGGACAAGTATTGCTCAGGAATTTACAATATATTCATCATAATAATATCTGGTGTACAATATATTACAAATAGGTAGAATTCGAATGCATGTGTAATGAATTCAAATCCTCCAAGTGGATAAGAGTGTATCTAACTCAATCTCTAAGTCAAGGTATCCCAATCAATATTGGAGTCCAAATAGATAACTCTCTGATGACCAATAACTCCAACATGTAGTAACAACTAGGTAGGTAGGAAAAAAGCTCCTCCCCATGCAATCATGCATTATCCATGCATTAGTATCTATAGCCTAATTGACTGTGAAGTAACTGATTGTAACTAAGGGCTAAATAAGAATAACTATTGCTAACACCAACTGACTGAAATAGGTTGGTGTCGGGACTCCCAGTGGCTCCTGAAATATAGGGATTGGTATAGGAGGCTACACCACTTATGCATGCATATGCAGTAAGTGGTAGTTAACCTTTGTCATTGTCCCCCACACTTCAATTACTGAGCACTGGTTCAATAGTGACAACATTTTTGGTAAATGATGAACTCATTCCAATAAATATAGAGAAGATTCCAGGTAATCATAGATTGTTCAATTTAGTTTTTATACTTTGTTTATAATATACCGATAATTTTTTTTAATGTTGACTAATTATGGCATGATTGTTTTGCAGAAAATGACTTATTTTCTTGCACTTCCTTTCCATTGATGATTTTTCACTGTATTGTCTCATTGTTCCTACATTTATGACCACGGGTCCAATCATCACTGCATCGATGACATATGTTTTTCTTTATTTTTCTATCATCAACATAACTGTTAGATGACTTCGATCTATTTTTCATTTCATAGGCATATGATTGAGGTTTGTGGCATTGATGACCAGGTGACCAAGTATTTGCACAGTACCTACATTGTGTCTCTTTTTCTTGCTGATAATGGTTATCGCCTCTTGTTTTAATTCCTTCCAATTTGTGTTCTACGACTTTTTCTTTATGTCTTGCTACTTCTACATTAGGTATGTCATGCAACTTTAACTCTTTTTGGAGGTATGGTTTAAGACCTCCTAAATAGGCTTCGAGTCTTTTTTTGTCATACAACCCAAATACTCGTGTCGATAAGGATTCCCACTAATGTGTGAATTTCTCAATGTTTCCAACTTGTTGTAGTATAGTAATTTTAGTGAAAAATGCATCTTCTTTGATTCCTTGAAACCTATTAAAAAAATAATTTTTGAACAAGTTCCAGGTGTAGGTAAAATTATCTCTCTTCCACCATAAGTACCAATTATAGGTGTACTCTTCCATATGCATTGATGCATCTTTCACCTTCTCCTCGTCAGATTGAATGTTGTAAATGTCGAAGTATTCTTCTGCTTTGTTTAGCCAAGCAATGCATTGGTCTTCACTCCCATTGTATTTTGACAACTCTATTTTTTCCTTTGGTGGGTACAATTTGTAAGGACGACATTGATTTCCTTTTGCCTTATGGTTTGATGGTGGCTTGAAACTACTAGACGATGAAGGTGACATATCTGAATTGCTTCATTGTTGGCGGTGATTTTTACTTTTTCTTTTCTCTACTATTTTACTTATAGCATCTATTTTGTTGTTTAATCGTGCCTCCATATCTTGTAGTACTTGTGTTACTATCTCTTGCTTAAGCATCGCATTATTAATATTTATTTCTTTTTGCAATTCTTCTTGATTCTTTGCGAGTGTTTCTTGGGTGGCAACATGAAACGAGGCATCTAGCATGTGTGGACTGCTGACTTGGCCTAGATTGGGTATGAGCCTTTGTAACATCTTGATTAATGTATTATGGTTATGTGTCATGGTGCTCATGTTCTGTGTTAAGGTGTTTATGTTTTGCGTTATGGTACTCATTTTTTCATCCACGTCTTTTTTGTTTTCATTCAGGATGCAAGTTTGTCATTGAGCCTTCTTTCTAGTACAAAAACAAGATCGTTTTTGAGTAATGTATTGTTATTTTGCATCTTTTCTTTCAAGTCTTCTTGGTTAGTGACAAGGGACTTTATGTCCTTTTCCATTTTTTCGATCTTCTCTTTCAGTTCCTCCATGGTCTTGGACCTTGTATAAGAGGGTGTGTATTTTGATGCTATTTTAGCTTTTTTAGGTGAAATTTGAATAATAATATATTAATTAATTAATTAATTAATTAATTTTATTATTATTATTTTCTTCTACAAACTATATAATATTGTGTATGTAGTTATTATTATTAATTTTTTTTAAACAAATATTATTATAAAAAATATAATATTTGTTATATAGTTTTTTTTAAAATAAATATTATAATATAATAATAATTTATTATTATTGTATATAATATGCTATTTTTATTAATATTGTTTAGTTATTTTTTTGGTTACAGGTTAGGGTTCACATGGAGGAGAAATGCATGCAGAGGATGGAGAACACAGGAGAGAAGGAAGAACGTAGAATGGGAGGTCATAGGGGTTGGTGCGCAGGAAAGAATGGTGATGAGAGGAAGAGCCAGTGAAGGAGTCGAGCAAGGGGATGAGATCGGTGCTATTGCATGGAGTGCAGCCAGGTGGATGAAAGTTGGGGATGGGAAGCACTGTGAAGAAGCCGAGTGGAGAGCAGTTGAAGGGGAGGAATGACGTGATATGGGAAGGAAGAGATGGAAGGTGGTGGCATTGCAGAATGGTGGCGGTGTTGCAGATGGAAGGAAGGATAGTGGCGGCGTAGATGGAAGAAAGGTGAGTGGATTTGGCTGTATGGATGGGATAGTGCAGGTGGAGGTGGCAGTGGTGGACGGATGTGTGTGGTGATGGAATATGGGGATATGGAGCATGACTAGCAGAGAGAACAATGAATAAATTGCGAACAATAGAAGAGTGAGGACGCTGAGCGGGAGCGTGTTGGGTTTTTTTTTTTTTTTTTTTTGGTTTTCCAACACTTGGGATGAAGTGATAGGTGGTGAAATGGAGCAGCGAAAGAAATCAAGAATTGATGATCCAAGTTCGAGCTCAAGTAGGGATTGATGAGCCGAGTCTGAGCTCAGTGCAGGAGCGAATCCACTCTGATACCAAATGGAGCAACCAAATCTGGTTGTCCGTTAGTCGAATCCGACTATCATTGTAATAATTAAATATGAATAATAGTAATATATTGGATTATTTAATAATTACAAGGAAATCGCACCTTTATAGGCTTTGAGCATGTAAACTAAAGGGTTACACCCTTTCATAAGATAATTAACTAATATAAATAATATTTTATTTTATAGTTGTTACAATGTCATAAGATCAGAAGAAAACTCAATAAACGCATGGATTTTTTTCTTAGAGGAAGGGGGTCATCTTCCTATGATGATGAGACAGTAGGAGACATCGATGTTCCCTTAAGGTAAAAACACCTAGTGAAACAATGGGTACCAAGGGATGTTCCTCAAGTAAACAATGATTTTTGTGTGAATGAGAGGATATAGAATTGGAACATCATCATTACATGGATTGGGGTTGTTTTGCATGGATGGCATAAAGGTTGGATATGGTAGATGTTCAGAATTGATGGAGTATGTTAGACCCTATTAGAACTACAATAATTGGATGTTCCTACTCCAATATACAGAAATTACATGTAGATATGGGTTGTCAGCAAATTATATACAATTGAAAGACAAAGATACAAATAACAGAGTAACATTGTACATTGACAGAAGGAAAAAAATAACTAGAAATATTGCGGGGTTTACAAAGAGTACACAACTAGGCTCTACACTTAAGCAACCCAACTGCATATTTGAGGTGCATGAAGAAAACCATGTCTTTGTATGTGCCATTAAATCAATAGATGGTGGGGAAGAACTACTTATTAATTACAATTTGAATCGAGTAGTTACGAACATGGTTATTATGGATGTGCTACATTCAAAAATTTACTCAACCTTTTATTAATTATTTTAACATTTTTAGGATTTTTTGTTAGCATATATTTATACTTTTTTTATTAAATTTTCTATGTTGAATTCACAGGAAGGTGATGGAGGGCACATCGCCCCAGCAGAAGGTGACAAGAGTACACAATCTGTGAGGCAAATTGTATACATCAGAATCTTCTATTTTAATGAGATTTTTGGTTTCGTTAGGTAATTTAAAGTATGTTTTTAATGCAGGGTTATTTTAACTGGGCACATACTTCACAATTGATGTTATTAGACTTACCTCAAGGTGGCAAGTATACATCAAAATTTCCATTGTAAAAATTTAGGAAGGACAAACAGATCTATCGTTATGTATTTTCAATAGTATATTCGGTTCGCTTATATAATATTATCTATTTTCCATGGAGAGTGTTGATCAGGGAATCCAACCGACTATTGATCAGACGATTGTAGCATCAGGGCAACAGTTAAACATGAATGTAATTCTACATTTTAAATATTGTACACGTCTAAAATTGTACACATGTATAACGTGTAGCATAATGTTTATATTGTTATGTATTTTTTCGTTTTTATGTCTGTGTTCATTATGATAATGTTGTTTACTTTTTATGCACGTTGATGATCGGGGAAAGTCCCCAGCTGTTGATCAGGCAACTGGAGCCTTGAGGAAACATGTTGTCACTTTTGTATTGTGAAGCAAAAAGGTGAGTACATTTCACATCATAATTAAGATCACCAAATACACACACTAAACTCAAGCAAATAATAGATTCACCTAACTCATATACAAAAGTGAAAACCAAAATCATGCACATAATAGATGCACCAATTCTATTGCAATTTGAATTTCACTAGATTAGTGCCAATTCTATTTCAATAATTTTACAACAAAAAAAAAGTCAGATTTAGATGATGAAGATTAAATATTGCAAACACTAGTTTTCTATGCTTATAACCATCAATACTACTTACCTAGATCAAATATATGAATGTTGATCTTATAAAATATTTTGTGAATAAATATGGGAAAAGAAAATCTCAAAGCATTGGTTTCTCTACTTATGACTTAGATAATTTCGAAAGCATCACAAGACCAAAATGTAAGGATATGCTACACCCTAGGAGAGCAGTAGAAGTTCTAAAAAATCCATCTTTCACCAAGGGTAGATGCTACTAAAGGAGTGATGAGTTGGCCGCATATTTTCATCCCTAGTCAAATAAGCTTCCTCTACTGCAAATATGTGAGAGGGTCCCTCCATATGTTTTTTGTTGTTGAGATAGGTTAATACAATCAATTTTAAATCAATATGTTGAGTCTTGGACTATTAATGACATTCAAAATGTTGCATATGCATGGCCTATGTTGTGGCTTAAGACCCCACACATAGCATGTAAGGATTAGAGATATATTCCATGGACTTAGAACCTAGGCTTCCACACCAAACTATGCCCTTATACCCAAGACACATATCAAGTTTTTCAAACTTTGAAATTACCACAATATCAAACTTGGAGGCCCAAGATTATGTATTATGGGCATGCGTGATTCCTTGAGTGGAGAAACATGGCATGTGAGCCCCATATAAATATATGTTATGGACTAATTCCTTTCCTATTGTATATAGACCATGGAATGGACATCAAGAAATAACCATGGTATGTTGATTCTCAAAATTATGGACATATTTCAATCATATGCCAAATATGTCCTTTGTATGGTGTGTGTGGTTATTTGGGGTGCTACACATGAGCTGTGAGATCTAGAGGAAACTATATGAACTTAGTCCCTAGAAGTTAATCTCAAACCATGGGCTAGTTGTAAGAAATTATTCATGGTGTTAGACATTCCAAAATTACCACCATATCCCACTCATAAGCCAAAAACTCCCTCTTTAAGGCCTATGTGATGGACTTGGGCCATGTGCAAAGTTAGGGGTCATTTATGGATAATTATTTGTAAATGAAGGGTAATTAGGGGTTAATTAGTGATAATTTAGGGGTAATTTGTGGTCAACTATGGGTAATTAAGGGTCATTTAGGGGTCATTTAGGTATTGAACCGAAGTTGGAAGAAGAAAACATTGATTATGATGATAAGTTCTTATCCATTGGAAATATTGTTGTTTAACCTAATTGAAGGAGTTAGTTTGATCCCAAAGAAAACATGACAATATGAATGTTGCTTTATATGATGCAATGAATATGTATATTTTAATTGATTGCCAACAATAAGGTTTTGTGTGAGGAATTCATGTGTGAAATCCATTGTTGAAGGAATGGGATATCATGGATTGGAATACATGATAGGTATGCTATGGAATCCTATCTCTTTCCCTTTAATTCTGAGATATAAATGAATCCATAATACAATTCATGGCCTAGTAATGACAACTAAGTAATTTGCACAAATTTTTGTTATTTGTATCCATTTTCTGAAGATGGTTATTTTTGTAGATATCTGAGGCTTAAAGTATTTGATTTATTGTAATTGTCAAATACATACATAAAGCTTTGAAGTATCATGATAGTTACATCAAGCACTTATGATGTTCTTCAAAGATAGATATTACACCGTTGGTCTAATGTGACGTAGATTTACTATCTTAGAGGATGACGCAACCTTTGTTTTTTTTGTTGTAATTCAAATATTGCCATATAGTTGTAATTATTATAGTTTATTTTAAAGTTTTCATTCATATATTTTAAAGTTGCATCTAGTTCAATATAATATGTTTTGGGTAGAAATTGTGGTGATAATGTTGTAATTTGATATTTTGGATTATTATGTTGGTTACTTATGCATGCTTTTGAGATTTTGGTTTTATTATGGCCCTATATTTAAATTTGTTTTGCTAGTTTCTGGTGATGACAGAAGGGTACACTTCCATTCCAGGTAGTTGAAATTTGATGTTGTCTCTTTTTGTTAGTTGCAATATTGAGAAAATATGTATGTACCATTCAAATTTTATTTATGTTTTTCAATTTATTGAGTCTTATAATTCCTATTGATGATATGATAATCATCCATGCTTGGTGGGATTAACTAGGATAGAGTCCTTCAGCTCAAATTGTTATTGTATTTATGGGTCCTAATTATGCTACTATCTAAAGCATGTTCTTGGCTAGATTTGTATTTGATTCACTGAGTTCGCTTGAAGCATGAAAAAGCTAAAATACTTGAAACCAAAGAAAGAAATATTTGAATAAAAACATTATAAAAAAAGACTTTTATCATCGTGTTGGTTCATAGAGATAAATTACTACACTTGGGGAAGTATAAGTCATTTTGAACAAAAAAGGGGTGTTTTTAGTTGGAATCAATGCTTTGAACACATTGCAACTATTCAATCACCCTTGAAATGGTCAAAATATGTAGAAAACAAATTGTGTGTTGCCTACAATGACATAAGATCAGGATTTTCATTAACATTGACTTTATCTTCATAAGAGAGGTATATCCACATAGGCCAAACAAACAAAAAAATTGAAAAAAAAACACTTTACATTGCAAAAATTACACAAAATTTTGAAGATACTCCAACCCTTCTACCATGTCCATGACAATCTGTAGCCTCTAGTTCCAAGTTAGAACTCAAATACCCAACACATGACCTTGCACCATGGATCAAGTTTCCGAGCTACCCATTTTCCATGAACTGAAAGATGAGATACAAGTATTGGTTTAAAATATTAATTTTTAAGCTTGAACTTTAAGATCCAATAAAAGTAAAAATTCCTCATTTAGTATTCTCAAAAAAATTAAGGTCTTTGGGGAATTCAATATGACAGATAAAGCATTGTGACAATGATTAAAACCATCCTCAACCCTCCCCTTGACTGCTACCCTATCTAATATTCACAACTCAGGAACAATATCCTATTTATAACACTGGGTAGATTACCAATAATTGTCGTTATAAAGGAAAAAATATAAACCTCAACATCCTGTTTGACAAAGTTCCCAACACAGTAAAATCCATTTAGAATTCCATAGACAAACAAAAAAGTATGCCATCCTAGAATAGGGTATCATGGACAGTGGAAGAAATAAGAAATAAACATTACAGAAAAAATAGAAAACAATGGGACAAAAACAAGCTTAAAAGCACTTTATCCATTTGAGGACTAAGCCAAGAGAAAAAATCTTGGCATTCATTAAAAAAACACTACCAATTCGCATTAAGTAAAAGAAGAGAAGTAATGCGCATACCTTGTAAGATTCAAGACATTTGTTATCTATGAATTCGAGTTGGGGGCGCAGTTTGGCATGATTAAATATCATCTATTCATTTGTCTGCAAGAAGTATATTATAAACTCATGATTTTTATGGACCTTCATAGCCACACCCATAATTCTCATAAGCATTCAACCTCCTTAGAAACAATTCATACTGTCCCTAGTCCAATGGTCACAAACACTAAAAGGTAAAATGCAACATGCATAATATATATCAATCAACATTACCATTATACACTATGTCAAAATAGTAAAGTGCATCATAAACTTTCATCCTTTTAATACTTAGGCAAAGTTCACCATGAAGATAGGTCCCTCAAAAGTTGAAATTAAGCATTGAAGTAAACACAATAATGGCTAAAGTCAGTTCTAAACTTTCTTCAAATTTGGTTTAAATTAGGATCACATATTTTTTAATTCCACAGAATTCAATATCACCATGATGAAGAGATGGTGTAACCACATTTCTTAAGCATGAAATAATCTATTTGAAAATGGATATCCACTTCTTGTCATGTCATATTTACATGTACAAACTCCATATCAAAGGAATTTCATTGTTCAAGAATGGTAAGAAGAAAGTATTTCCTTCACAGAGTTTACTCTTCTTAGAAAATTAGTTGTAGTTTGAAATTCCTATCTAAATTTTTATAGAGTTATGTGCTTTCTATTGGGAAAATGAAGTAGAAGCAAACTTTCATAGGTGTATTAATTTTTGAAATTAACATACAGGAGAGGGGTGTATGACTTGTGCATGCATCACAACAATAACTAGCATTTGTGGCAGCCTAGGATTCTCTGTTTCATCACAATAATAACTTGCATATATGGAATCCTTGTTATCATAAACATTGAGAAAAAATTTGGCATTTACTAAGGGTCATTCTTCGACTTATATTATACAACATTAAGTGGATTCTTGAAATTCATTTCTCAAAAAACAATTCTCGACATAATAACAAACCTAAAACATGAATTTCGGTGAGTCCTAAGTCATGTTTGGACAATTTTGAATCCATTTGGGCATTGAATCGTAAGTTCTGGGAAATCCTTTGGGCATAAACAACCCTAGAAAAGGAAGATATGGGCATAATATTAGCCCTACGATGTGGTGAATGTGCAGCAATTACAACCATTAAAGGAGGAGGGCAAGGACTAATACATATCATGATACAAGGGTTTCATAGCTTATGGTCATCACTAAAGAAACTCTAGAAGACTTATGCATTTCTTTCTTGGAGAATATGGTGTCAATCCAACCTAATTCAAAGGGATTTTTATTCTAATGTTTTTGTGAGTATGAGATAGTGCACATTGTTGGTAAGTGCCCTAGTTTATGGACGAAGATTGCCTTTTTATGAAGCCATAGAAACTTGTATTTAGTCAACCTATAGATTTATTAACAAAGATTTTATTTGGTTAGGAATTCCAATCTTTTGTTTGAATATTGTAATGGGATACCCTTACCACAATTGGTAACAATATAGGAAAGTTTATTATTATGGACCTAGAAACAATAAGGAAGTATACTACATCTGTGGATTGAATTTTCATTTACTTAGAATTAAGTGAAGGTATCCTTGGAACAATTGTGTTGGAGTGCCAAAATCATATTTTGACATAACTTTTGGACTATAAAACCATAGTGTTTTTTTGCAAAATTTGCTTTGAGTGTGTTGGGGAAAAACATTAAACAATTTTATAACATATATCCAATTATTTAATTGTCAACTCGTAGAGAGAGTAAACTTGTGAGGTAGAGACAAAATATATGCAGGGGAAGAGTATTGCTAACTTAATCTAGGTAACTGAAATTGAATTAAGCTTGCAAAAATAGGAAGTGACATAAAAATAAATCTAATCTAGAAAAGAAGGAAATTGCGTGAAATAGATCTAATCTAAGAAAGCATAAGATTGCATGAAATAACCTGATATAAAACAATCAACATTAACTTGTGATCTCACTATAAATCTTATATTGACAATTGGTAAGAAAGAAATCATGAAAATCTACATTAACAATTCGTAATAAATAAATTGCTGAAAATCTACACTAACAATTCATAAGAAAGAAACTCAAATTAACATAAGAGAGTAACAGGATTTGCATTAAAGCATCATCTCCATTACATAACAATCAAAATCCATTCTATGACTAACTCTCAAAATATCTAAACTATTCTCTACTTCTAAACCATTAGAGAGGCCTCTAACAAAATGAGGAGAGAACCCCCCTATTTATACATGAATTCAAGATAACTAATCATAATTATAGATCCACTATTCTCTTAACTTATCCCTCAAAATCCTCAACAAATCCACTTTTGTCTCAACTTATCCCTTCAAATCCTCCAACAAATATTGGATGAGATATTCTCTCCAAATTTCCATGATTTTCTCCTTGAAAGTAGCCCACATTTTGAATATGAAATTCGAATTTGAAACTAGGTGGTGACTTTTGAACTTGTTAAAGTCTTCAATAATCATCACCAAACTCATCCAACTTTAACGTATAATGAAAGTGTATTAATTTTATTAATATTTAACCACAAATTAACTCAAAATATTCAAAAATATTTGATTTGAAAAATAACAAGGTAACCCATATTTATTCATGAAAATGGTGGATATTAATGATCCTATGGAAGGATAAAATAGGAAAAAGGTGGCAAAAAGATGAATAAAATGTGGTATTTTTGTGGCTCAACATTCCCCCCAACTTGAGTGGTTGCATGTCCTCATGCAACTATCCATTGATTCTCTTTAAAACTTTTGGCTTTGTAGTTGAGGCTTTTCATGATGGTGGTATGTAACAGAAAATCATTCCATGATTGGAAATGCATGAATAGCATAAATTTTTCTTATGGTTGGTTCTTGCGTGACAACCATAACAAATGTTGGTTCTTGTGTTAACAACATTAATTTCTTTTTCTTGTATTTTTGCTGCAATACATAGGATTTAAAAGTATACATGCATTAGTATACATGAACCATCAATGTATATTAGAAAGCATTTTATTCATATTGTGAATCATGCCAATATATATAGCATAGTTTGGAAAAGACATGTTGGTTAATGGTAAATGAGAGGATGAATATGTAAAATGGTCATGAATAGTCCCCCCCAACTTAATATGTATTAGGTTTATGAAATGGAGGAATGGAATGTAGTGAGGGAATTTTCCAAATCCATTCATTTTCTAGCATTTAAGTAATTACATGGCTAAATATTAGAAAACAACATACCTCCACTTACCCAAAAGGTTGATGAACTATGCAATAGGAATGTGGCTGTTGCTGGATAATAGAATGTGCAGTGAAGCATCTGAACTGCTACTTGGTTGGATGAAGCAAAATATGAAAGCTATAAGTAGAAATATGTTACTCTCATATGGCTGAAGTATGTTGCTGTAAAATTGTTGATGGAGTCATGCAAAGTATATAGTATTCACCTACTACAAAACTCGACGGTACAATTCTTACCATGCGAATAAATGTGACGATGTCAAACATGGAAAGAGGTCATTGGATTACCGACCATTGATGAATTTTGTTAACCAATGTGAGGAAATATCACCATTGATGTCAACGAGTGCCAAGTTACCTAAGTACATCTTGTGAAGTGTGAATAGAAGAGTTTATGTTGAGTCACTTGCAAGATATAATGATCAAGGGACATTGATGTATTCCCATTATTGTCGGGGAGAGAACTTGCCATTAAAGCATGCCAGCCTCAAGGTACTAAAAATGAACTCTAGTCTCTATCCCAGATAAGGTGTTGAGGTTGATGGGGCAAGACCTGTTGAAAGGTGGGCCTTAAGGAATCCCACATCAGTCAACACGAGTTGTATATAATGAGTGGTAGGACTATAGATGAAAGATATGAGAGTCAAATATTTTTTATCACTGGGATAACAAAGCAATGTAGTCATGGAAAGGAAGCTAAATGGTTTTATTCAGAAGGAAAAAGATAAAATGAAAATGAGGAAATTGTGTGCGACTCAGAAAGGTAGGCATGCGAGAAGCTATGATGTATAAGGAAATGAAAAAGTAGACTCTAACATGGATGGAGGAATAAGCATGGAAATAAAAAGAGTAAGTAATCATGATATGGTGTAATTGGTTTCTGAAAGGATTCTTTGTGGCAGCAAAATGTCAGGACATACATAGTGGAAACTCAATTCCTTCGAGATTTCAATGGAACATTTTTTCAAAAAAAATTATGCGATTCTGGAACATTCCATTTGTTCGTCTTTGAACCTGCAAAAAGGTTAGCATTTTCCTGCAACAAACTTGTGAGAGAATTGAAAATACAGGAAAACATGTGCTTAACAAGAAGTTAAAGAGAATAAATAAAATTCTCTTATACCTAAAAAGTGGCAACCCTTCTTATCAAAACCTGTTTTTGAGTTACTTGCGAAAACAAGTTAGCACAACAATCATAAAATTTTGAGAAGATTCCAAGTTCATTTAT
>LPNX011229709.1:232044-252771 GCA_001517045.1 Pseudotsuga menziesii
AAAACTCAATATTTCTTTTTTTATTTGCTGGAATTAGCAAAAGAAAATATCACAGTACAAAGATATCTTTCTTCTCCCACTCAAACCATTAAGTAAATTTGAAATATATCACAGTACAAAGATACATTGTTTAAATTTGAAATATATACAATTTTTTTAAGAATGAACCCTAAATAACCATTAAGTAAAATTCAATTAACAAGAGCACACACGAGCCAACATTATTGGGGCGAAGCTAAAAAAATAAAAAATAAAACCTGAAAATTTAAATAAATAACATTCGGCAGTCCCGAGGCTAGGTATCTGTGATTCAATATCTGTTTGATTTCAAATTTACCAGCTCAAAATTGATTTTAAGTTAATCAGCTCAAAATCTCATGAAAATTGTATCCTTTGAGGATCGAGTTACATTAGGTCCAAGGCACATACGTGATGGGTTATATAAGGAGATTCGAGGTATTATTCTACTTCTAGGTGCATCAATCAAAGCTCACAGACTAGGTGGAAACGTTCATACTCAGAAACAAGGGTCGAATTTAGTGTATGAAAGTTGCATCACATCGCTTGAGTATACACAGCGATGCAACATGAATTGTTGAAGGAAGGTGGCTGATTTCTATTGCTGGGCTTACTCTTCAAAGGTTTCCTTGTTATGATAGTCATTTCCTCCAAATATGAGCATCGAAGAAGCTACTACAACCATTATAACATTAGCTACCCATTATTTTTATCTACAACATATCTATATTGAAATTTCCATTAAATCTAGGCGTTACGTTATTTAATTGCATCGAGTTTCTTGAGGCCCAGCTTACATATAAAATGTTGCTCCTGCATGTAAATAAAACTATTTTTCTAATGGGTAAGTTATTCCATTATTTTTCATAGCTTAGCATACCATGAATACGCTCTCTGTAAGGTGATTTGTAGTTTTCTCATCGATTTTGTGTAGTTACATCAGTTTACTGTAAATTTGTAGTGGCGTTATTGTAGTGGGTTTATTATCCTTCATTCATTTGGATTTTAGGGTTTCTTTATTGACTAAATGATGCATTTTCACATGGGAGGAACTAAGTTAATGATTATGTATAACCTACTAAAATATTTAAATGTCGTGAATCTACATGAATTATTAAGTATAACTCAAGTGGACTTTAATGATTATGTTAGTTTTGGTGACCCGACCTTTGAAGAGTGGATCACTGAAATGTGAATGTCATATGAATAATATATAGACAATTCAGCCATCAAATAATTATTATTTATAACCATGTCATGAAAAATATTATTCGAGAACTTTGATGTTTTTGTTCAAAAAATACATGGATTTTTGGCAAGATTCCTGTCATCATATCTAGAAATCTTGTATATCAATGTTAAATTGAGTATTCTTGTTTTTTAGGATTTTGTAGAGCATTGAATCTAACTTTAAAAAGGATTTGACTCATAGAAACCATCTCGCTAGATTCTGATCATGATCTCGAAGGACAAGCAAAAATGGTTCCATTTTTGGACAACTTCCCATGCTAATGCAATTCAGTTGTGTCCATCATGTGGTTCTCACATTTAATTTGAACCGATCCCATCTGAATTTGTAGGGCATAGTAACCAACTATGTATTATAAATATTATTGTATATATCTTTAATTGAAGTGTAACATACAAGACGCATATCCAATTCAGAATTATTTATTTTATGATATGAACGGATGGAATTTCATTTTTTTTTAAGAAAAAATTATAATTTGGGGTCATGCCGATCATAAATAAAAATTGAATTTGATGCATGGAAGCTAACAAGAATTTAGCATGGAAGCTAACAAGAATTTAGCATAAATAAAAATTTAGCATGGAAGCTATCAAGAATTTAGCATGGAAGCTATCAAGAATTTAGCATAAATAAAAATTTAGCATGGAAGCTATCCAGAATTTAGCATAAATAAAAATTGAATTTCATGTAGCATGGAAGCTAACAAGAATTTAGTTCAACACAGATTTGGTTGGTTACCCCTATCACTCAGGATTTTTCATTGATGGAACCCCAAAAATATCACAGGAATAACTACAGTGGATGTAACTGCCAATGCAACGAACCTAGTACTATTTCTAAAATTAGAGTAGATCTACGGAAATATCATCTACCTAACTCACGAGGGCATTGAATTAATATCCAGTCCTAATATGAAGGATAGCGATGGTATGATGGATTGGGGAGTTGCTTGCACGTGGACCTGATAGTGAGCAGTGATGCTAAAATGAGCGGCGTTGGATCGAGATTTATAGCATAATGATTTCTACGAATCACGCATTCCACTGGATCACCAACAGTTCATGAATATATTAAAATGCCAAGAACACATCGAATTAGAAAAATCATTCTTATCGTCAAGCTAAAAATAGTGTTTGGTTTTGCATATATGAAGTTTGGCCCCAGAAAAAATACATCGCCTGTGACTAGGTTTATGTTTGATTTGATTTGATTTTTATTTGTTTTTAATGTCCTAATGTTTTTATTTGTAGGATCGTTGAAGGGCGAAGGATGCGCCTCTAGAAATAATTTGATTTTTTTCTTTTTTTTTAAATGTATTTCTATGTTTGTAGGTTTGTTAGATCAAAAGATAGGCCAAAATACTAAAACATTTGTAGGTTACGAATGAAAGGATAAAAGGATGAAGCATTTGAAGGTTGCGCATGAAAGGCTCAAGCATTTGAAATTTGCAACCAATTTTTTTTTGCAGGTTTCATCATGTAGGTTTCAGAGTAAAGGTTGTTTGTTCTATTTTATATATATATATATATATATATAAAGTATTTTTCTTTTTAATATGAATATAAATGTTGCATTGTTTTAATATGAAAGGTTGAAGTGTTTGAAATTTACAACTAATTTTTTTTTTGCCAAAAGTTTCATTTTTTACATATATATTTTAATGTTTTATAGTTGCAAGTTTTTGTTAATATATATTATTAATTTATTAAAATTAAAGCTAATAAAGAAACATGGTATATATATATATATTATTTTTAATTTTAAACTATATTTTTTTATTCCAAACAAAATTATAAATGTGTTGATCAAAAGGTAAAACTTCTATTATATATATATATATATATATATTAAAAACTAAAACAATCAAAAAAGCATAAAAGAACTATATAGAAAATAAAAAAACTAGTATATATATTTGTTTTGTTTGTTTATTATATTTTTTATTTGTTTATTAATTAATTTATTTTATTTTCTAAACCTTAATTCCTAATACATTTTTATTCCTAGCATGACTGAAAATTCATAATGAAAAGAGATCAAGATTTCAAAATTGAAAACAAAAGAGTAATTAAGAAAAAAAATGAAAATTTTAGTAAACAAAACATTAAAGCAAGTTGAAGCATACTACATGCTAATTTTAAATTTAGAAATAAAAACTAAAATATAGCTACTTTACTTTAATTGGAATTTACAATCATTTACGTGTAGTGAAATTTCCTGTGCAACCATACATGTAAAAGAAGAGAATGTTTATATAAGATTTTACAAAATGAAATCTAATATATTCAAAGGCACGGGAAATTAGGGATTGCAAATGTAAATTAACGAAGTAAAAATAAAAACAAAATTGATCTAACCTAACACTTACTTGGAACCATTGTTCGATGCAACTTTCATTTGCATAATGATCACCTGAGACCCCTTCTTCATCCTCTTTAGTCTCCTATTCGAACAGGTGTTCTTCATCTGATACGCATGATTCTTGGAGTGTCGATTCTTCCTTGTTTTCTTCAAGAGGAGTGATTTAATCCTTAACTGCTGTCAAGATCTCCTCTTATTAAGAAGAGAAAATCCCATCTTTTGCTAGGATATGAGTGAGCTTCTCTAAGCTTATTCTCATCACAAAACTAAAAATCAAATCAAATGAGAATAAAAGAAAAGAGATGAAAAAGATGAGTATATGGAAAATGAAAAAACAATACAAAATGGGTTAGTACGAAACAAGTGCAAAAACAGAGATAAGAAGTGCACAAAAATATGTACAAAACAAAAAATGAACAGATACCAAATTAAAAAAAAAGTTAGTATGAAATAAAGGCTAGCCAAAAAATGAAAGCAATCGAAACTTTACACTACAAAACTGAAAATGAAAAATGAAAACTTGCATAAAAAAACTCACATTTGCAGAAAATGAAAGAACACTCTTGCAGAAAAAAAGAAAGCACTTTCAAGAAAAATAAACACGCTTGCAAAAACAATAAGGCTTTAGGGTGACTCGCTAAAGTGGATGTGTCTGACTCTTACACCATGGGAATACAGGAAATTCTGAAGTGAATTCGTCCTTGAGTCTTGCTGTTCCCACTCCCCCTTTATATGAAAAAAATAAACTATCTAGCTATCTAAACTCGGATCCCTTTTAGCACCTCCCTGCCAATAGCAAAAAAATGTTGGGGAAAAACATTAAACAATTTTATAACATATATCCAATGATTTAATTGTCAACCCGGAGAGAGCGTAAACTTGTGAGGTACAGACAAAATGTGTGCAGGGGAAGAGTATTTCTAACTTAATCTAGGTGATTGAAATTAACATGCGACTGAAATTGAATTAAACTTGCAAAAACAAGAAATGACATAAAAGAAAATATAATCTAGAAAAGCAGGAAATTGTGTGAAATAGATGTAATCTAAGAAAGCATAATATTGTGTGAAATAAACTAATATAAAACAATCAAAATTAACTTGTGAGCTCACGATAAATCTTATATTGACAATTCATAAGAAAGAAATCATGAAAAACTACATTAACAATTCATAAGAAAGAAATTGTTGAAAATTTACACTAACAATTCATAAGAAAGAAACTCAAATTAACATAAGAGAGTCACGGGATTTTCATTAAAGCATAATCTCTATTACATAACAATCAAAATTCATTCTATGACTAAATCTCAAAAGATATAAACTATTCTCTACTTCCAAACCACTAGAGAGGCCTCTAACAAAATAAGGAGAGAACCCCCCTATTTATACATGAATTCAAGATAACTAATCATAATTACAAATCCACTATTCTCTTAACTTATCCCTCAAAATCCTCAACAAATGTACATTTCTCTCAACTTATCCCTTCAAATACTCCAACAAATATTGGATGAGATATTCTCTCCACATTTCCATGATCTTCTCATTGAAAGTAGCCCAGATTATGAAGATGAAATTTGAATTTGAAGCTAGGTGGTGACTTTTGAACTTGTTAAAGTCTTTAGATATACTTGTAATCATCACCAAACTAATCCAACTTTAAGGTATAATGAAAATATATTAATTTTCTTAATATTTAACCACAAATTCACTCAAAATACTCAAAAAGAAATGATTTGGAAAATAACAATGAAACCCATATTTATTCATGAAAATGGTGGATATTAATGATTTTATGGAAGGATAAAATAGGAATAAGGTGACAAAAAGATGAATAAAATGTGGTATTTTTGTGCCTCAACAGAGTGTGAGCTCATGGAGATTCCATGTACAAAGACAAAAGTCTCCCAAGTCAAAAAATGATCAAATAGTAACCCACATGGTGGAAGGAATATGTCCTTGGATATTTAGTAAATGGCTCCACCCAAACCCTTAAGGTGGGAATTGTGGAAAATGAGACAGATGCCTAAAGAGTCCAATATTCTACTATGAGTGTCCATGTTAACTTATTAACTGAAAGGACAAAGGGGAGTTATAATTGGACAATTCAAATTAAGAAAGGGAATCAATATCTTTCATCAAACTAGAGAATGCATTTTAATTAGTTTTATTAGAATTCCAACATTTCCCAATCAACATATTAGGTGGACTACAATTTGAAAAAAAACTAGATCATAGTTAATAATGCAAGGATGAGAGATTTTTTTTCTCACAAAAACGGTAAAATTGAATTAACAAAATAATCTATCAAGTAGAGTCTATAAGTTTTTACATGTTGAAATCATCTGCTGATTTATACAAAAAGCTTTGAGAGCATCTAGAAGGAAATTAGAGTCCTTTATTGTCTTACTTTAACGGCAAATTTTACTGGCCAATATTTGATAAAATATTCCTAATATTAGAAATATTTTGCAAAACATATGTAATACTTGCTAGATTGAGTATTGGTCACCTTTTGAGGATTGGTGGATTTTAAAATTTCCATGATTCCTTGAGAATATGAATCTAAGAAGAAGTGACTGGATACATCAATAGTCCTAGTTGTATCTTCATAACAACAATAGATTCCCCAACATAAAACCTTATGTAGCAACAATTTGGAGTCATTTGAGGGTTCTAGAGATAAAGTATGTTGCGAGTGTCCTGAAATGACCCTCTTGTGGAGTTGTAATAGATGTGGGAAGACTTGGAGAAGGATCTCATACCCATTTTGTGAGAACCAACCTATTACAACATAAAACCAACACATAGATCAAGAAGAAGTTGAGGATGGTGATAAATGGAGTGAGCAAATCGAAGCATATGAGAGTAGGATTTTTTGTGTAAATGATGAAAATAAGGAATCAACTGATATCCATAATATTCCATTCAAATATTAACATGTTACTTTATAAATGAGGTGGGCCAACATTTCAAAATTCATATTAATGTTCTATTTTTTTGACCATCCTTTTTGAACTAATTGTTTTGGAACTTATTGTGGTCAAATTGAAGACTCAAATTAGATTCCAAGATCATGAGGGAAGAGGTATTGGATTTATTTTCATTTTATCCATTTCATTTATATATTAGGGGGCTATACAACCCTTATGATACCCATTAGGTTTTCCATTGAATTGCAAGACTGCCAACTGAATAGTTGCACAAATATTTGTGGATATTCAACCCACATTTGCACAACTCATAGGATAAGAAAAGTATGATCATGTAACATTATTTCAAATATGTCTAGTGAGCTAGCATCCACAAAGTGTGAAATATTTCTTATCAATTGGTTGTTCAATTGGTTGTGCAACTATGTAGCATGATTGTTTGGTGGGTAGTTGTGTAATGCATGGCTTTCCTACGTTTTGGTCATGAAACTTTGATGTGTGCCTATGTGATGGGAAACTATTTAGTGCATAGATTGAATTCATTTTAGCCACACAGATATGGTAGTTTGTACAACATGCAAGTAACTTGCATGATTATTTTGTGAAATAATGCACAACGTACATGATAATTTTCTTTATGCCCACACACCCCACTTCTTTTTTTAGTATTTTTGTTTGTGTGGCAAACCTATTTCTAGGATAGTAATGTCAATCTCTTGGAATGAGTGAGTTTGTGTCAATATTTTGGAGGAGGAACAAACTAACTAAATTACACCTGATGAGCTCACCTCTTACAGATTATGCAAATACTTATTACACTTCAAAGTGTCAAAGATCATCCATTATTTAGATGAAAAGGAGGGCTTTAGGCAGGTTTGGTTGTATTTGTGTATAGACCATGGCTTGAAACTTCAACAGCAGCATCTAGAGGTTCCAAATAACAAATATGAACAATTTTGAGGTCATAGTAGCATCAAATCATATCTTCTTTGAGGTTTAACGACTCTAGCTCTAAAAATAAACCTTGTTAAGACATCTGGGCAGTTTTGAAGTTCATGGTAGTATCAAAATTGTTGAAACTTAGACATGTATCATCCATTAGAAAATCCTATAGAAATGTATTAAAAATTAAAGACAAAGTTTGATGTTAGTTTTCATATATCATTTCATGTAGAATCTAGAAGATTGACATTGCAATAATTTATTAGTATTGGTATCTTGAAATTTGAGTTCTTTTGTGGAAACCTATAGATAAAGATAATATAAGATAATAATATTAATTTCTGACAAATTACCACAAAAGTAGGTTAATGGGACTGAGTGGTGAAAATTGAATATAACAACAAAGAAAGGAATATTCATAGGAAGCACTCTCTCTCATTGGGATGGGATGGGGATTCCCCCCTGTAAATTGGTAAAGAAAATTCTATTTAGGAAATGTGCAGGGTTCAAGTCTCTTACCCCATGTTAAATTAGTTTTGTACTGCATCCAAAATGGATCTACTTAGTTACCATATTGATTTATGGATGCTCTAGAATGGTGAATATGGAATTTGGGACTTATAGGGTTCACTTTGGATAAAGTCCTAAAAAAAATACGTCAACTAACCAAATACAATAAGAAAGAATATTTTGAACAGTAAAGACACATTTCTATGAGACTACAGTCCCATCCTAATCAATTTTATTTTTTTCCATTAATCAATATAATTGATTGGAGGATTCTTTCATGCTTCAGCATGATGCTAGACAAAAGGCTTATGACACAACAAAAAGGCTTAATTTTTTCTTCGCCTTTGATTTATGGAATAAAACCCACATTTCCTATTTTAACATTCTAGAATTAATGAAAATACACAAATTAACTCTAATGCTACTACTGGAATGACATAAAGGAAAGGTTATTTATTTAGATCATAAAAGTACTCTCTTGGAATTCTTGGCCTACAAATACATTAGATCTATTTTTAAAAATATTTGTGAAAAGACTGGGTTCTACAACTTACTAACTCATAAAAATCAGAAGTTTCTTTTCCAAGTGATTCAATCATAGAAACAAATTGATAAATCAAACTAATTAAGTTAATTTTATAGATCCGATAGAACAAAATTAGCATGAATGTATGGTAATCATCATCATCAACTAAATGTGTGTCTTTGCACATGCATAAATACACAATAAACAGTTCGATCAAATAAATGAAAACATAATTATACCTTGATTTGTGGAGCTTCGTATTGTCTTATTCTTTTTTACCTTTCAAAACATCATTCAACATACTTCAAATGTTTTCCTGTTGCAATAATTTCATGTTAGGACCATCAAATAAAAAATTTCCTGTTTATGAAAATAACAAGACCAATCTAAATAAGTACAATACTATTACAATGTAAATTACAATATTGTTCAACTATTCAAGTAATTTAGTTGGTAATAAGAGATCACCTAAGGAAACATGGAGAAACACAACACTATGTATACAAGGCCATCGATCACATTAAAAATGCCATTTTTTCCTCTGAATTATGAAAATATTTCCCAAAGCTATCTGTAACAAGTTCCAATGGATAAGTCAAATAGCAATAGTAAAATTTAAACGCTACAATTATACAAATAACTATTTTTAATGTATACTTCCTTACCATTCATTGAGCTCCTCTTTGTTTTGAGAATAATTTAATATTCTCTACTAAACAGGACCAACCACATGAAGGTGGAAGCTCTTATGGGCCCTCCCCCCACCCTCACATCACTCTCAATTCCCGAGACCCAATGCATCTACTTGCAAATAACAATTTACTAAAAATTAATTCACTCAATAGATGAAATAAAACTTTCATTAAACCATTCATTAAATCATTCAATAAACCATTCAATCATTCAATAGCTAAAAAAACATTCATTAAACCATTCATTAAATCATTCATTAAACCATTCATTTAGTCAATAGTGTTAGAATTTGAATACCATTTAGATCTTCAGGAAGAGAGTTATGATTATGTTGAAGCAATTGAATGTAGAATGAAAATACAAATCTAGCAAGACAAACCACACAAGAAATGGACAAGTATTGCTCAGGAATTTACAGTATATTCATCATAATAATATCTGGTGTACAATATATTACAAATAGGTAGAATTCGAATGCATGAGTAATGAATTCAAATCCTCCAAGTGGATAAGAGTGTATCTAACTCAATCTCTAATTCAAGGTATCCCAATCAATATTGGAGTCCAAATAGATAACTCTGCGATGACCAATAACTCCAACATGTAGTAACAACTAGTTAAATCAGTGCAACTGAGAATGAGGTAGGTAGGAAAAAAGCTCCTCCCCATGCAACCATGCATTAGTAGCTCTAGCCTAATTTACTGTGAAGTAACTGATTGTAACTAAGGGCTAACTAAGAATAACTATTGCTAACACCAACTGACTGAAATAGGTTGGTGTCGGGACTCCCATTGGCTCCTACAATATAGGGATTAGTCTAGGAGGCTACACCACTTATGCATGCATATGCAGTAAGTGGCAGTTAACCTCTGTCATTGTGCCCCACACTTCAATTACTGGTACATGTGACCCCATTGGGCCATGTGGACCCAATTGCACTAGTGGATGCATTTAATTAATTTAATGTTTCGAAGTTAGGAAATAATTGATCTAATAGATATTTGACCAAGGGATGATTAATAATCCTAACACCCCCCCTGAATCCTAACTTCAAAAACTATGGGCCCTGGTAACAAGACCATAGGTCACCCAAATACAATCTAGAAGATAATAAAAAAATGTTTCTTAGTACAACTAAGAAAACAGGGGAAAACCCCAGAATAAAAAATAAGCTGGAAAATAGAAATATTTAAGCTATATTTAGAAGAAAGAAGCTTCCTCCTTAGAAAGATAAATTGAGAAAAAAACTGCTGCAAAAAATTGCAGCTCTATGTAGCAGCACGGTCCATCAGTGGATCTCTCAATGTACTTCTGAACTGATGACTTTTTTTGGTTCTACTGGGTGGTGAAGGTATGGAATGACCGAATCTCTACTTCTATGGGCCATGTAGCTAATCATTCACCATCATCCTGTAGCACCGACTTGTAAATTTTCTACACCATTTTGTGAGAGATAGTGCAGCATGCTCATTCTGATACTGGGACCTACTTCTTCTTTTGTCTTATGGAACTCGAACACCACTTCTAGCTGCATCAAGAATCTTTTGAGACCATTTGGGTTTAGGATTCTGATTTGGAATGGGTACTGGATCTGGATCTAGAATCTCTTAATATTTGGTCTCAATAATAAGATCACGATGTATGTGATACTCTTCATCTAAATCTGAAACTTGTAGCACATCATCATCATCATCAAAAATAGGAGTATAAATGGTTATACCTTCATGTGTTGCTAGAGGAGTATCATGCAGTTGATCTTCTTCAAACTGGACACTTCTTTCAATGAAGAATATTCTGGTAGAAACCTCCAGTAGTTTGTAATCTTTTTCATCATCTGCATATCCCAAAAGAATGCATTCACTACTTTGGGATTCAAAGGAATTTCTCTTGTCAAGTGGTATCCTGGGCAAAGCTTTGGAACCAAAAACTCTCATATGAAAGACATTGGGCTTACACCCATTCATTGATTCAAATGGAGTTACCCCAACCACTAACTTGTGGGGCACCCTCTTCTACAAATACGAAGCACATTTTGCTGCTTCAGCCCAAAGAGAAGGAGGTAGATGTTTTTCATGGATAAGTCATGTTGCCATCTCTTTCAGTGATCTATTCTTCCTCTCAGCCACACCATTTTGATGTGGTGTGTATGGAACTCAGTGTTCCATTTGAATCCCCTATGATTCACAAAAATTATGGAAATCTCTTTTGACATATTCTCCTCCTCCATCAAATCTTATTTAGTTGATCTTCTTATTGAAGCTATTCTCAACCATAGCTTTAAAAATTTTAAAAGTCTCAAAAAATTCTGATTTTAGCTTCATGAAGTAGATCTAGCAGTACCTAGAACAATCATCAATAAAGGTCAAAAAATACCTGCAACCATTAATGGAGTTTGTGAGCATAGGTATAGATACATCATTGTGTATCAAATCAAGTGTAGAGATAGCTCTATGAGCTTTCCCAACATCATACTTCTTTTCTGGATGCTTACCTACCAAGCACCCATCACATACTCCATCGAAAGTTTGGATGGAGGGAAAAACTTCAACCATGTTATCATTGTGGAGCTGTTTCAGATATTTGAAACTGAGATGGCCAAATATATCATGCCAAATATTGCTGGTGTTGTTAGCATGACACAATAAATTTGTAGGAGGAGAAACAGACAAGAAATGTGAAAACTCATAAGCTTTGGTAGAGTGATTTGCAATACCTTTCGCTACAAGCTTTCCACTGGATTTTTCTGTAATCTCAACTGAGTCTAAATTGAATGTGACCCTCTTGGGAGATCTTGTATGAGTCATCTATTAAATAGATAACATGTTAGCAGCAAGGGAGGGAACATATAAGACATTTTTGATCTCACCATGCTTCGCTCAGACTGAGCCCCTTCCTTCTGCTAGAATCTAGGAATCATCTCCCATGTGAATATTAGGCCCCTTTGATAGTGAAAGAGTAGAGAAGGATTCTTTGGAGGAAACCATGTGTTTGGAGGCTCTAGAATCTATAATGTATGCTAAGGATGGAGGGATAGTTGGTTTCAAAGAATGACACCTTTCGATATCTTCTGTCGGTGCTTCTTCATCAGGATTCTTTTCCCCTGGAGGAGCAATGTTGTGCTGCTTGAGAAGAGTGGACATTTCATCAAGTTTCTTCCTCATACAATGTTCTTCAAGATGGTATCCATTTTAACAATACAGACATAACTTCTTTTCAAGTTTCTTCTTCTTAGAGCCAGAGGCCCCTTCGGAAGCTTGCTGATTTGGTTTAGGATTTGAATCAGTTTCCTTGCGATCCTTCTTCTTTGATTTCCCATTTTCTTGCACTTTGGAGGAGTCAGTAACCAAGAGAGCTTGATCCTTTGAAGTCTGGATGACTCCCATTCGAATCATTTTTTCTTGTTCCTTGATTAAGGACTCAGAGAATAAATATAAAGAAGGACGTTTCCAATCAGGAAATCTTTCCTGCTTGGAATGAAACATAGGGACATAGACAGAGTACTCAGGTCTTAGTTTACTGAGTATTGAAAGGACATTATTCTCATCCTTTCGCTCTGTCCCACACTGTCTACATTATAGCACCAGAGACATGAATTTGGAGAAGAATTGTTCAATATTATTGAAACTGCTGGGATGTAAAGATACCAACTCATTCTCCAAAATGTGTCCCCGAAGCTCATCTTGTTTGTTAAACAAGCTATCAATCTTCTCCTAGGATTCTCTGGGAGTCATCAATCCTTCCAGATGGAAGAGGAGATCTCTTGAAATATAAGTACATAAGTACCCAAATGTTTCATCACAATGGTTTAGGAACTTGTTTTTCTCTACCAGATGATGAGGTTCAACCTCCCATCCATGTATAATCCTATGGTAGCCATGGTTACGCAAGGAAAACTGCATATCAATTCTCCAATCAAGGTAATTGGAAGTTGTGAGGATCTGTGGCTCGGGATTTTGAGAACTCATAATTGCTCTAGTAGGGACATGGAAATACTTCTTTCAAGCTACGCAGTACCTGTCAATTTTAATTCAAATAAAACTAAAACATAAGAACTATTAGAATCATGATTTTCCTCCAAACATGAACATGTTTTTAGGTTTCATCATTCCCTTTCCACTGCTCTAATTGAATCGAGAGCTAGCAAATTTTTATAGGGGACTTCTGTGGAAACCCAACTACTACTGATGTTCAATGAGGAGAAACAAGCATGAAACCTTCCTAAGAAGGCTCTGACACCATGTTATAATTTGAATGCCATTTATATCTTCAAGTAGAGAGTTCTGATTATGTTGCAGCAATTGAATGGAGAATGAAAATACAAATCCAACAAGACAACCCACAAAGGAAATGGACAAGTACTGCTCAGGAATTTATAGTATATTAATCATAATAATATTTGATGTACAATAGATTACAAATAGGTGGAATTCGAATGCATGAGTAATGAACTCAAATCCTACAAGTGGATAATACTGTATCTAACTGAATCTCTAACTCAAGGTCTCCCAATAAATATCGGAGTCCAAATAAACAACTCCTCAATGACCAATAACTCCAACATGCAGTAACAACTAGTTAACTCAGTGCAACTGAGAGTGAGGTAGGTAGGAAAAGCACTCCTCCCCATACATCCATGCATTATCCATGCATTAGTAGCGCTATCCTAACTGACTATGAAGTAACTCATTGTAACTGAGGGCTAACTAGGACTAACTAGTGCTAACACCAACTGACTGAAGTAGGTTGGTGCTGGGACTCCCAGTGGCTCCTAAAATGTAGGGATTGGTCCAGGAGGTGCCCCCAATGATGAATGCACATGAAGTAAGTGAAATTTAACCTCTAGCATTGTCCCCCACACTTCAATTACTTGTACATGTGGCCCTATTGGGCCATGTGGACCCAATTGCACTAGTGGACTCATTTAATTAATTTAAGATTCCTAAGTTAGGAAATAATTAATCTAATAGAAATTTGACCAAGAGAGGAATAATAATCCTAACAAATAGCCAATAAAAATATTCATTAAACCATTCATTAAATCATTCATTTCACCATTCATTCATGAAATAGAGGAAAAAACCATGTAATTTTTTTATTAAAATAAGAATTACTCAAAATTCATTCAATCACTTCCATTTTAATTTTCTTCTCTTTACATATTTAGCGAGAAGCACATCTTCCAGAATTTGCTCATTGGTCTCCCTAGTAGATTGCTCACAAGGTTGAACTTGCGGTGAGGGCCTCAGAATTCCTGCAATATTGTCAAATTGTTTCATTAATTTCTTTTGTAGTTTAAAAAATACAAGCAATTCATTTAAAAAAACATTACAATGATGTTTTCTTACCTGGCATGGGAGCATGAGCATGTTCATCATTATCATGTGCAGGCTGAACCTGTTTAGTGTTACCTGCATCTACATGCTTTGCAGTTGAATTGTGGATAATTAGAAATATTGTTCATCATCTATACAAAACAGTAGCATATCAATAAATTCATTACCAGTAGTCAAATCATGATCTTCAACTGGCTAGTGTACATCCTCGACATTAACAGGATCATTACTTTCCTACTCAAAACATAATAAATAATTTATGTTCATTTTTTATAACAAATAAATTGCATGAGAATTAATAAAGTTTCATTAAACTATATATTTTTTATATACCTGTGCACCAGATGGATCAATAGAATATTGTACAGTATCCCCAAACAAGCTTCTTTGACATTCAATAATGACTTCAAAGTCATGTTTGAATCCAAGATTCATGTCTTCCTCAGTGGGAAATTGTTTGAATCGCTTAGCATGCATATTTGTATGACATCATTAATTTTACATTTTTTGCCAGAATGAAAAGAAAATAATTTTCTATGTATTATTTGGATGCAGTATCGGGTTTTCGATACTTACAACTTGGGCTACCAAATTATAATAACCACCAGGCCTAAATTTGTGTGGACCACTTTTTTCTAGTCTTTCCTTGGCGGCCTTTGATGTGTTCGATAGCCTAATCAAGTGTTGAATTATGTTAGTCGATGTTCCAAATTCGATATAAAAATTAAAAATAATAAGGATTATCATTACATTATGGAATATATTTCATACCTCCCTGTTCCTGGTGGTATCGTTCCTACTTTTCTCAAGCCCTTGTCTTTTCCATATTCCACTAAGGATTTCCACTCCCTTGATGGAATCATCGGAGGGAGATCATACCTGGGGTTCTTTTCTAGGTGAACCCTATATTGGTCTCAGACAATCTTCAGATGTTTTCCATCCTTCTATAGGACCTTCAATGTATCGAAGGTATATTTTCTGAACAGACCGACCAACCGATTAGTCAACTCATCCTTCAAAGATTTTGGTTGTCTGTCCCACCTTGTATGGATGGTGGGCGCGAAGATATCCAATTCCAAATCATTTATATTTTTATAAAATAATTCATTTTCTGCAAAACAATCATGCCATAATTAGTCAACATTAAAAAAAATTATCGGTATATTATAAACAAAGTATAAAAACTAAATTGAACAATCTATAATTACCTGGAATCTTCTCTATATTTATTGGAATGAGTTCATCATTTACCAAAAATGTTGTCACTATTGAACCAGTGCTAGTGACATGAGAAGATCCAAGAAATGTTGCTTCAGCATCAGCATTTGTATCAAACCCTGCATCCACCCCTTCTTTTGCAACATCTGTTGTGGGTCGGTCAACAGCGGATGCACCCTCTGCTAGCCTCACGGGTGTCACAGAACGTGTTGTCGACTGTTCAATGGATAAAAAGGGAGAATTTTGTGGTGCACATGGAGTGGTTTGGTCAGTGGGACCAACAACACCTTCACCACCAGTGTTAAACTGCATAATTTCCTGTAAATACAAACATTTGTATTATAAGTTCAATATCATATAAATTTAAAAATAATAATGTTCTAAATGAATTTACATTATTATTCCGAAACTTACTTTCAATTGTTGACGTCTCTGGATCAACAATTGAATCTTTGATTTGATCTCTTCTGTTTGTGGAACTGTCAATGATAGAAAACCAGTTCCTCATTTTGTTTTTCCATGGTCTTCTTTAGCACCTTCAACAGGTCTACAGATGTACTAATTTCCATATATTTCATTAACTAGTAGACATCAAACTGTAAATACTACTGATTTAGTATTTCATAAACTAAATCCCTTGTCTACAACATAAATATATAAAACATTGCTTAGTTTTTGAAGCAATAGTCTGCGCAAAAAATTGTATTAACAAAAATTGTCTATCATGATAGAGTCCTAGTATTACATCTAGTTTTACCTGACACCTAGATGAGGGTGCGGTATGATCAATAGATGGGGACATCCCTGATCGTCCACTTGCAAAAAAACTATAGAACATTATCATAATGAATGAAATATCTAAAAACTAGAAAATACATAACAAAATAAACATTATGCTACATGTTTTATATGTGTACAATTTTGATGTATTTAGAATGTAGAATTACATTTACATTTACATGTTTCCTCAAGGCTCCAGTTTCCTAATCAACAGCTAGGGACTTTCCCCAATCATCAACCTATAGAAAAAGTAAACAACATTATCATAATGAACACAGACATAAAAATGAAAAAATACATAACAATATCAACATTATGCTACACGTTATACATGTGTACAATTTTACACATGTACAATATTTAAAATTTAGAATTACATTCATGTTTAACTGTTGCCCCGATGCTATAGTCATCTGATCAATAGTCGGTTAGCTTCCGTGATCAACACTCTGCATGGAAAATAGATAATATTATATAAGCGAACTGAATATACTATTGAAAATACATAGCGATAGATCTGTTTGTCCTTCCTAAATTTTTACAATGGAAATTTTGATGTATACTTGCCACCTTGAGGTAAGTCTAATAACATCAATTGTGAAGTATGTGCCCAGGTTAAAATAACCCTGCATTAAAAACATACTTTAAATTACCTAACGAAACCAAAAATATCATTAAAAAAGAAGATTCCGATGTATACATTTTGCCTCACGGATTGTGTACTCCTGTCACCTTCTGCTGGGGCGATGTTCCCTCCATCACCTTCCTGTGAATTCAACATAGAAAATTTAATAAAAAAAATATAAATATATGCTAACAAAAAATCCTAAAAAATGTTAAAATAATTAATAAAAGGTTGAGTAAATTTTTGAATGTAGCACATCCATAATAACCATGTTTGTAACTACTCAATTCAAATTGTAATTAATAAGTAGTTCTTCCCCACCATCTATTGATTTAATGGCACATACAAAGACATGGTTTTCTTCATGCACCTCAAATACGCAGTTGGGTTTCTTAAGTGTAGAGCCTAGTTGTGTACTCTTTGTAAACCCCGCAATATTTCCAGTTATTTTTTTCCTTCTGTCAATGTACAATGTTACTCTGTTATTTGTATCTTTGTCTTTCAATTGTATACAATTTTCTCACAACCCATATCTACACATACTTTCTATATTTTGGAGTAGGAACATCCAATTATTGTAGTTCTAATAGGGTCTAACATACTCCATCAATTCTGAACATCTACCATATCCAACCTTTATGCCATCCATGCAAAACAACCCCAATCCATGTAATGACGATGGTCCAATTCTATATCCTCTCATTCACACAAAAATCAGTGTTTACTTGAGGAATATCCCTTGGTACCCATTGTTTCACTAGGTGTTTTTACCTTAAGGAAACATCGATGTCTCCTACTGTCTCATCATCATAGGAAGATGACCCCCCTCCTCTAAGAAAAAATTCCATGCGTTTATTGAGTTTTCTTCTGATCTTATGATATTGTAACAACTATAAAATAAAATATTATTTATATTAGTTAATTATCTTATGAAAGGGTGTAACCCTTCAGTTTACACGCTCAAAGCCTATAAAGGTGATATTTCCTTGTAATTATTAAATAATCCAATATATTATTATTATTATTAATATTTCATTATTACAATGATAGTCGGATTCGACTAACGAACAACTAGATTTGGTTGCTCCATTTGGTATCAGAGTGGATTCGCTCCTACACTGAGCTTAGACTCGGCTCATCAATCCCTACTTGAGCTTGGACTTGGCTCATCAATTCTTGATTTCTTTCGCTGCTCCATTTCACCACCTATCACTCAATCCCAAGTGTTGGAAAAAAAAACCAACACCCTCCCGCTCAGCGTCCTCACTCTTCTATTGTGCACAATTTATTCATTGTTCTCTCTGCTAGTCATGCTCCATATCCCCATCTTCCATCACCACACATGTCCGTCCACAACCGCCACCTCCACCTGCGCTATCCCATCCATACAGCCAAATCCACTCACCTTCCTTCCATCTACGCCACCACTATCCTTCCTTCCATCTGCAACACCGCCACCATTCTGCAATGCCACCACCTTCCATCTCTTCCTTCCCATATCACGTCATTCCTCCCCTTCAACTGCTCTCCACTCGGCTTCTTCACAGCGCTTCCCATCCCCAACTTTCATCCACCTGGCTGCACTCCACGCAATAGCACCGATCTCATCCCCTTGCTCGACTCCTTCACTGGCTCTTTCTCTCATCGCCATTCTTTTCTGCGCACCAACCCCTATGACCTCCCATTCCACGTTCTTCCTTCTCTCCTGCGTGTTCTCCATCCTCTGCATGCATTTCTCCTCCACGTGAACCCTAACCTGTAACCAAAAAAATAACTAAACAATATTAATAAAAATAGCATATTATATATAATAATAATAAATTATTATTATATTATAATATTTATTTAAAAAAAACTATATAACAAATATTATATTTTTTATAATAATATTTGTTTAAAAAAAAATTAATAATAATAACTACATACATAATATTATATAGTTTATAGAAGAAAATAATAATAATAAAATTAATTAATTAATATATTATTATTCAAATTTCACCTAAAAAAGCTAAAATAGCGTCGAAATACACACCCTCGTATACAAGGTCCAAGACCATGGAGGAACTGAAAGAGAAGATCGAAAAAATGGAAAAGGACATAAAGTCCCTTGTCACTAACCAAGAAGACTTGAAAGAAAAGATGCAAAATAACAATACATTACTCAAAAACGATCTTGTTTTGGTACTAGAAAGAAGGCTCGATGACAAACTTGCATTCTGAATGAAAAACAAAAAGACGTGGATGAAAAAATGAGTACCATAACGCAAAACATAAACAACTTAACACAGAACATGAGCACCATGACACAGAACCATAATACATTAATCAAGATGTTACAAAGGCTCATACCCAGTCTAGGCCAAGTCAGTAGTCCACACATGCTAGATGCCTCGTTTCATGTTTCCACCCAAGAAACACTCGCAAAGAATCAAGAAGAATTGCAAAAAGAAATAAATATTAACAATGCGATGCTTAAGCAAGAGATAGTAACACAAGTACTACAAGATATGGAGGCACGATTAAACAACAAAATAGACGCTATAAGTAAAATAGTAGAGAAAAGAAAAACTAAAAATCACCGCCAACAATGAAGCAATTCAGATATGTCACTTTCATCGTCTAGTAGTTTCGAGCCACCATCAAACCATAAGGCAAAAGTAAATCAATGTCGTCCTTACAAATTGTACCCACCAAAGGCAAAAATAGAGTTGTCAAAATACAATGGGAGTGAAGACCAATGCGTTGCTTGGCTAAACAAAGCAGAAGAATACTTCGACATTTAGAACATTCAATCTGATGAGGAGAAGGTGAAATATGCATCAATGCATATGGAAGAGTACACCTATAATTGGTACTTATGGTGGAAGAGAGATAATTTTACCTACACCTGGAACTTGTTCAAAAATTAGTTTTTTAATAGGTTTCAAGGAATCAAAGAAGATGAATTTTTCACTAAACTTACTATACTACAACAAGTTGGAAACATTGAGAAATTCACACATTAGTGGGAATCCTTATCGACACGAGTATTTGGGTTGTCTGACAAAAAAAGACTCGAAACCTATTTAGGAGGTCTTAAACCATACCTCCAAAAAGAGTTAAAGTTGCATGACATACCTAACGTAGAAGTAGCAAGACATAAAGCAAAATGTGCCAAAATAAGTTTTTGTGAGTTGGAATTCAAGAACCAATAGAATTACAATAAAATAAGTCATCCATAATGGTTGAATTGACATATTTGTCATTAAAAAAAACTACTTTTTTTGTTCGTATTTTCGACATATCTCATTGTGTTTTTACTCAAATTTTGATCAGGAGAGCTCGTTGGATGTGGAATTTGATTCTGCATCCAACGAGTACCCACACTGCATACTTTTGACGGACCCCGCTACCCCAAAAATAAGAAATACCTAAAAAAATGTGATGATGATATCATCATCATGTTTTTTCAGGTATTTCTTGTTTTTGGGGTAGCGGGGTCCATCAAAAGTATGCAGTGTGGGTACTCGTTGGATGCAGAATCAAATTCT
>LPNX011229721.1:0-25712 GCA_001517045.1 Pseudotsuga menziesii
ATCCTCCTCGGATTCTTTGGCAGTGTTTTTCTTATCAGAAATAACAATAATAAGTACAATAATTAAAATTAAGGTCTTTTTGCATTTTGGGGGACATTACATCAACAATTCTATTCTTCATATTAGGCCAGAAATACTCTTTTCTCAACATTGTTATCATCTTTTGACAACTCGGATGTCTGGAATAAGGAATTTTGTGTACTTCATTCAAAATAAGCAGTTTTATTTCTGGTATGTTAAGCACATAAAGTCTGTTTTTATACAACATTAATCCTTTTTCATTTAAATTGTAGTCTATATTTATATTCTCAGATACATTGTGATTTACTTTTTCTCTCACTCTTTGGTATTCTCTGTCCATATTTATTCCTTCTTCCAATTTATATCATCTAGTTCGGTTTTATAACTGTTAATGGAAGCTATAAAACTTGTTATTTTATTTCTTCTTAAGGCATCAGTCACTTTATTTTCCTTTCCTTTAATTTGTTTGATTTCAAAATCATATTCGCTAAGAAAAGACAACCATCTAACTTGCCTTGCATTTAGATTTTGTTGATTAAACAAATACTTCAAGCTTATGTTATTTGACATTAGCAAAAATCATTTACCTATTAGATGATGGCGCCACATTTTTAAAGCATGGATTATGGAAACCAACTCTAAGTCATAAGTAGCATAATTCTTTTTGTTTGTTTTTAACTTATTTGATTCATAAGAAATTACATGACCTTCTTGTGTCAGTATTCCACCCAAACCTTCATTGCATGCATCAGTGCCTACAATGGAATAGTTGTTTGGATATGATATTTTTAATATGGGTGTAGTGGTTAATAATTCTTTTAATTTATTAAAACTTTCTTCACATTTTTTATTCAAGACAAATCTTTTTTCTTTTTTTTGTAATGATGTTATAGGATTTACGATTTAAAAAAATCCTTCTATAAATTTTGTGTAATAACCTGTTATTCCCATAAATGATCGTACATAAGTTACATCCTTGGGAACAAGCCAATCAATAATTGCTTTTATCTTATTTGGTTCTACCGATATCTCTTCTTCGGATATCACATTCCCTAGATACTGTATCTTATCTTTATAAAATTCACATTTATTGAACTTAGCATACAGTTTATGTTCTCTTAAAACTTGTAGTATTATCTGCAAGTGTTCGTCATGTTCTTCTTTGGTTTTAGAATAAATTAATATGCCATCTATAAAGACGACTAAAAATTTATCTAATTATTTTCTTAGCACACTAATAATTAAGCACATAAAAGTTGTTGGAGCGTTCACTAGCCCAAAGGGCATAACCACAAACTCATGATGCCCATATCTAGTTCTGAAAGCAATCTTAAAAATACCTTCATCTTTACTTTTGACTTGATTGATATCCAGATCTCGAGCCTATTTTTGAAAATATTGTCGTTGTGCGTATATGATCAAACATATCATCGATGTGGGGCAGAGGATATCTATTTTTAATTGTCATTTTATTCAGTTGACAGTAGTCTATACATAGACGTAAGGTAGCATCTTTCTTTTTAACGAATATGATAGGTGCTCCCTAAGGGGATACACTTGGTCTTTCATAATTTTTGTCTATTAGTTTTTGCAATTGTAATTTTAATTCATTCAGTTCTAAACTGTTCATTTGATAGGGGGCATTTGAATTTAGTACATCTCCTGGTACTAATTTGATCATAAAATCCATATCACTCTTTGTAGGTAATCCTATAATTTCTTCCGAGAAAACATCCAAGAAATATAGTAGGATTGGAATGTCATCGAATTTTATCTTATATTCTTTATCAATTTGTTTATTATTTATTATATGTACAAGAAAGACTTTACAACCTTTTTCATCTATAAGGCTGATATTTGTCAAACAGAAATTTTCTTAGGTATTCCTGTAACTGTAATCCTTTCTCCTATATTATTTAAACAAGTAAATTTTTTTCTGAAAACAATTTAAAATTACTTGTTGTTTTTCCTACCAATCAATACCAATTAGGACATCATAAGATCCTAATGGTAACACATTTAACTTGACTTGAGTTTTAAACTGACTCGTAAACAAATCACAATTTTCAACATAATTAACCACTTTCCTTTTAGTTCATGTAGCTAACTGAACGAGCCAAGATTTTTCAAACTTTTTGAAGGATAAATTACATGTTTCCACTATGCTAGGTGACACATAACTTAAAATAGCACCTGGATCACTCAGAATGGAAATAGACTCATTTTGTATCATACCTTGTACTTCCACCATGGAAGTCTGGTGATCATCCTGTCGATTCTCCAAGGCTACAATAATTCTGGGAATTTCATTTGCTACATCTCCAACTATTTTCTCTTCCTATATGGTATGCATGTTGTTGAAGTTCCCTTTCCTGTTTGGACAATACCTGGCATAATGCAGTCCTTGACATTCCCAACACTTTACATGTTCCTTCTGTTTATTATTTTTATCATAATTATTAGACATATCCCTTCCTTTTGGCGTTGTAGTATTTTGCTATGTTTTATTTTTAAAAGCTGCTCGATAATTATTCTTGAATAAATTCCGAGAATTATTTCCAAAACTTTTATTAGACTTGAACCCCTTTCTCTTTTGGTCAAAGTTACATGTTCTCTTATTATTCGATTTAGGTAAGCTTTCTCCCTCTTTACTCTGTTCATAACAGAAATCAATTTTTCTCATTGCCTCTTCAAGGGATTTTAGGTTATTAAACTCAATTATGTCCCTGAAGCTAGTGGGAAGACAACTTAAAAGTATTTGTATTTTAGGATTTTCATTAATTATTTAAGGTACATATCCTAACAAACTTAGAAATTTGCTACTTAACTCTTTCATTGACATTGAACCTAGTTTTAGCTCATAAAATTATTTATCCCTTTCTTCGTAATATTGTTAAGATACAAACTACCTTTAAAAATACTTTTTAAAAAATCTTCAAGTTAGATATTTCTCCTTAATGTTTTTGAATCTTTTTATGTCTTGCTACCATATGTTGGCTTTTTCGGTTAAGTTGTAGATATCCATCCTAGATTTCATCCTATTAGAATAGTTATAAATCTGGAAGTATTTCTTCATTCTCGATAACCAAGTCTCTGCTTCTTCACCCTTTTCTACTTCTTCGTTTAACGTGGGTGGATTTATCTTTTTAAATTCCCCTGATATTTCTTTATTTGGTTTATACTTCTTTTTCCTTGGTTTACGTTTGGTTTCACTACTTTCACTTGTGTATTTATACCTTCCCCTAAGAAACCTTGCATTAACCTCTAAAGAAGATTCACTATCAAAATATTTTACTCTTTTTCACTTATGTTTGTAGGATACTTTTTCAGAATTAGTTTCATAAACATTTATTTTATCTTTTCCTCTGTTATGTATTTTTTCTAATAAAATATGATTTAGTTCCAGAATTCTTTCATTATTTATTTTTACAGTTTATAGTTCATCCTTAACTATTTAAATGTTTGTAGTAACTCTAAAGGTGGATTATTTAGTTCTACGTAAATGTTGTTTGGATTATTGTGCTGAGATCCATTTTTCAGCAGATGCTTCAACACCCTCCATTTTCTTGCAAAACAAATTTTATATTTATGTATGGAAATACATGTAAAACATGATTAGTATATTTGTTTCTTGTTTGTATGTGAGTGAGACAATCAGTCCTAGTGTTTTGAAACTTGCTTTGATACCACATGTAACATTCGTAAATTACGAAAAAAAAATTCCATGTAAAACTGTAATTTTCCTAGGATGATAAAGCCATGAAATGTTAAATTCTATACTTTATTTGTTGTGAAAATAAGTAAAAATGTGACTTAAATTTGATTGCAAGACTCATAAGACTATGTTTGGTATTTTCAACATCATGTCCTCTTTATGAAAATACTTGATGCGTTGTAAAATCAATCACTACTTAAATGTCGCTAAACTATTTTTATTTTCTGCCACTTAAAAAGTGTCGTAATAACTATTTTTGTTCTCCTGTATTTGACTCCACCTATCCTCTAGCTAGGAAGAAGAGGATCTCAGGTCTTACTTAGCCTCTATGGCTAACGCAAAACCCTCATTTTCCTTTTCCAAGTGAAAGTGATCAAGTCACTTAACTAAAGAAGCAAAGTCCTAAACTACAATGCATCATTCATTCTAAGCAAATGTGGAACACCAAGGGGTTGAATTCAACCCATACTTTATAATATCTAATAGAAACATCCTACAAATGCTATCAGGACTTATTATATTATATTCTATGAACTATACTTCGTATTAAACCTTATTAAAATGCCATCGTGTGGAACTATTCCTAACCTTTTAACTCGCATTAAGGTTGACTTAAATCGAACACATATGAAGGTTGAAAAGGTTGGGAAGGATTATGAATTTAATGATTTCACATGAAGGCCATGTGAAGGACTTAATCATACCAGCTGTCAGTTTAAAGGCATGATATGAAACCATAAGGGTTTACGGTTTATCGACGAAAGTGCAAGCTCGTTCTTGAAGTTTTTGCGTCGTAAGGTTTTGTTTTTTTCTCTGCGGGGTTTAACTGTGCCTCGAACTACACTACTATGTAGTACTATGGTGAAGTTTATGGTTGGGGAGCCAAGGTGCTCGACCCTCAAACTTCTTTCTTCTCACCATCATACATGTTATTGTTTTGCGTGGCTCTTCTCAATGAAGTGACAACTCTGATGAAAATATTCTTACTACTGAGGTTGCCATTGCTAAGATAAATCTGGAGGTAAGAAATTTTATTTTTGAATTTATGTTTCCTTCCTACTGTCTATAATAATCATGCTCTTTCAAAAGACTCACCATTGTAATGGTTCTTGTATAGGGGGTTCTTCAAAGAACAAACTGTGATAATTAGTTCGTGTTGGAAAAAAATTTAGATCGGGTAAGACTTGTATCTTTCCTTCCCATTGGTTTGAGATGTATGGTACCTTGGCTTGTTCTAAATTTTCCATGGCGTATGTTTTGGCTCCATTTCTATATTTTCCCTTTTTGTGTGAAAGTGATAAACATTTGGCAAGCCATGAGGCAAAAGTACTTGATAATGTAAGGGGGTAACCCCTTGAATGTGGAGTCGTAGCGACTATACCACATCTATTTAGTGATAGGGTTTACATTGAACAGTTCCTACTACTGTCATTTTGTCAATAATGTAAATTTCATTTAACTTGTATGTCACCTCTGAGGGTTTGAAGTTTATAAAACACCATTTTGTTATGGGTTTTAGCAATAATTTAACTTTGTTTTAAATATAGTATTATGACAGTGGTTACTCTGTACATTTTGTAGTAAAAAGTAGAGCAATATTCTATTTTGATAACCCTGACGTGTCTAAATTTACAGTTTTGTTCTTTATTATTTTATAAAACTAAAAGAAACAGTCGTGGGGATTTTTCCCTATCACGGTTGTTTTTCAGGAAAGAGGTCATAGGCACATTGTCAAAAGAATGATGATTCTGTTTATTTTTTCCTAAAAATGGTTTTTCATATTTGGAAGAAAACCTATGCGGTTTATTTTCCAAAATATTAGCATGTTGATTTATCAATTTTGTAACTTGGTTTGATAATGAACATTGTTCCAGCCGTGCGGCCTTTACCTAGATTTTTCGTTTTTCTTGAGGGAGGTTATACGAACATTATTATGTTAAAAAGGTCATGAACCCACAACAAAGTTGATTTAGGCTATTAGATGGATCATACTGTTTTTAAAGTTGAAATAATAACAATAATAAGCTGTAAGGCCGTCATGATTTTGTTATGTACATATTTAGGTATAGATGACAATACCAAATAGAATTCATCTTGAAACCCAGGTTGTGGCCTGTCGATAATCTCTATTTGGTATTATAATAATAGTTAAAATAAAGATTTAGGCTACAAATCCCTTATACTGAAACTCAAATAAACTTATACGCATTTGATATTTAAACCTAGTTTAATTTCTGTTTAAAATTTGAAACTTATTTACCTTAATTGTAAATTATAGTTTTTAGATTGTGAGGCCCGAAATCTGCCGAAGAATGAACTATTGTTATATATATAATACAACATTATGAGGTGTTGATATCGATTTCATTTTCACTGTTATGATAAAATGTGTTTGAAAGACTTGTTTATAAAGTTGAGTTTCTTAAACTAAGACATTGAAAGGGGACGATAAAGTTTTGAAAGAATTCCATAAGGGATTTAAGACTAAATTTCTTCTAAACCCTAGTATCGACAAGTAATATATTGTCATGAACTAACATTATTAAACAATGTTTAACACAACTAGTAAACTATGACATAGAAGACATATTTGACCTATAACCTGGAAATCAAAACTAACTATAACAATTACAAATTCTTTTCCAGAATAATACAAACAATTATGATTTAATCATTTGTAAATACTGCAACATAGTTTAGAGAAAAAGATTCAAATACATAATTGAAACATAGATAAATATAAACAATTAAAACCTTGAAAATATACAGAAGGGGACAAACACCCAAAGGAGACTGTTCCACCCAACTATCTCTTGAAGCAACCAAGATTAATTTCTTAGGACCCTTGAGCCTGTGCACTGAACCACTAGGACGAAGATCACTGGATATTATCCCACACAACAACTTGCTGTAACTTAGCATCCAGTAGCAGGCTTAACTCAAAAATTTCACTTTAGCTATCCCCTCATCAAATTCCTTGTGTTCCTGAATTTTCAGTTTGCAGCAATCATAAGGTTCATTCTCTTGGAAACAAAATGAGTAGCCTCATGCTCAATTTGATGGTATTTATAAGATTTTCTAGGTCTTTGGGTCAGTTTTGAAATTAAATGAGCCACCATCTCAGTTGCCCCTCTCAGGGAACATGACCCCAATTTTAGGGCTTATGCTTTCTACAATTCCTAGAAAGTGAATTGCTAGTGATGCCACTTATCAACCATCCTTTTACAGTTGCTCATTCCTCCTAGTGATCCAATGAACACTCATTTAACAGTCTCCCTTGGATATGTGTCTCTTCTATTTAATTATTAAAATAAATAATTATTTAATTATAATCATCCTTGAACAACTTGATCATAAAAACTTTACGATAAATTTAACATAATTTTTTCTAAAATAAATAAAAATAAAAATATTTCAATTCTAGTTGTGTTACAGCTGGGGTATTTGTTAACAAAAAGGCAATTACTACAAACTCACAATCACCATATCTGGTTCTAAAAGTAGTCTTAAAGATATCCTATTCCATCATCCATACTTGATGGTATCTAGATCTCAATTCTATTTTTGAGAAGATTGTTTACCCTCGAAAGTGGTTAAACAGATCGTCAATACAAGACAGAGTATATCAATTTTTAATTGTCCTTTTATTTAGTTATCTATAATCTATACACAACCATAAACTGCCATCCTTTTTCTTTACAAACAAAATTGGTGCTCCCCAAGGGAAAACATTAGGTCAAATGTATTTTTTATCGATTGAATCCTGTATCTATGATTTTAATTCAGTAAGCTCTAGTATACTATACTGATAGAGAGCATTTGATGCTAACACTTCCCTCGGTACCAAATCGATTGTAAATCCTATATCTCTTTTCAGAGGTAGTCCAGGAATCCTTTTAGAAATTTATATTCAAAGTATTTTAAAATTGGTATGTCTTCTATATTAAGTTTATTATCTTTCTCTTTGTCATCCATTATGTAAAATGAAAAAAAATTGCAACATTTACGGACAAACCTTTTCATTTGTAAGGATAAAAATTGTCTTATTGTAACATTCCTGGGAATTCCTTTTACGACAATAATATTACATTTATCATCCAAGTATGAGAATGTTTTTATTATAACAATTTAGAATAACTCTATATTTCTATAACCAATCCATTCCTATCAATAAATCATATATCCTAGAGGTAAAATATTTAGATCCGCATGTGTTTTAAACCATTGATAATAAAATCACACTTTTTCAGGAAGATAGTGACTTTTCACTTTGTGCCTGTAGCAAGTTGAACTAACAAAGAGATTTCAAATTTATCTTGATGTAACTTGTATATCTCTACAATTATTGGTGATACATGAATTAAATTTTCACCTCGATCAATCAATATAGAAATGGGTTTGTCTTTGAACATACCTTCAATTTCAACCATAGACGTTTGGTGATCTGTTTGCCTGTTCTCCAATGTTGCACTAATTTCGGGCATGCTCCTTGTTATATCTTCAACTCTGGTAGCCTCTTGAATTGAATGCACATTATTAATATTTTTTCTTCCTAAATGAAAATCTTTAAAGTAATGTGGTTCACTACATTCCCAACATTTTAATGGTTACTTTTGTGTAGTATTTTTATTAAAGGAAGTGGGCATTTACCTTTCTTTTATTGTAGTAGGATTATGTTGTTTATACTTTTTAAAATTATTACCTTGATATCTCCAATAATTATTTTGAGTACCTTTCTTTTTCTGCTCAAAATTCTCACGCCTTTTATTTTACCAATTAGGTATGTTCTCTTGTTTCTTTTTATTTTGATCATAGCATAATTTTGTTTTTCTCATGGCCTCTTCTAAATTTTTTTGATTATCATATTCGATTCTATCTTTAAACATAAGAGGTAAACAACTAAGGAAATGCTGATTTTTTGGTTTTTCATCAATAATGTAAGGTGCATAATGTAATAATCCTAAAAAAATGTTGCAAAGTTCCTTCAAAGTCATTGCACCTAATCATAATTCATAGAATTATTTAGCTTTTTCTTTGTAATACTATTCTGATAATTTCTTTTTTGAAATATTTCTTAATAGTTTTTCCAAGTTAGATAATGTTATTTAATTCTTTTTACTTTTTTATATCTTGCCAGAAGATATCATCCTTTCAAGTCAAGTTATAGATTACATATTTCGCTTTTAGTTCGTCAGAATAATTATAAAATTTGGAAGTACTTTTTCTTCCTAGATAGCCAAGCTTCAGCTTCTTCTCCCTTTTCAATTTCTCCATTGAACATAGGAGGTTTGATATTTTTAAAATCGTTGGTAATCTCTTAATACGATTTGTATTTGTTTTTCGGGTGTTTATTATTGCTAATTTTACTAGAATCCTTATATTTTACTATGTTTAGGTAATTCATTGCCGGAAGATTCAATCTCTTGATTAGAATAATCTAGTTTTATTACCTTACCTTTATAAGATGCATTTCTTGCCATATTTAATGCAGGTCATTTATTATGTTCTTCTTCATTACTATGCAGTGTAGTTAGTAGAACATTATTTAATTTTTCTTGTGCTTTTAAAACGTGTTCATTATCTTCCTTGACTCATTTCAATTCTTCCTTTAGATATTTTACTATTTGTAGGATTTCAGATGGGTTATCATTCCTACTTTCATTCAGATTCAACCATATTTCAGAGACTCTAATATTACCCTCTTCATTGTTTTCTAGATCTTTAGTATGTGATTCTCCTTCAACAGACATTCCCACATTTGGCATGATTTAAACAAGGTTATTCTTCTCTTCCTATTTGCAAGATATTCAAACCATAACAATATAATTAGTTTTCTAGTTTATATCGGTTTGAGTGTTGGTATTTTCACACCAAGTGTTGTAACTGTGATCTGGTACCATTCTGGCACATACTTGTAAATTTCATAAATAATTTAAAAATTGTGTTTATAATTTACAATTCTTACTCGTCGCAATATGTCTTTACTAGTCATAACATACTTTTTACTTGTTCGCATGGATAAGATTAACTGGAATTTTTAAAATTTTGACGATAGGACTTGTTGTTCACTTAGTGTTGACTCCAATCGAAATGAACAGGTCTAGTCATCTACAGGGTTTGTCCCGTGACATCCAAACACACTGTGTCATTGTTGTGGACTTGCATAACTGCAGTTTGTGTGGTAAATTGCACCCTATATAGTTGTTTAACTTGACTCCTTTGGATAATTTGGATGTAAGATTCAACAATTTTAGTGTCCTACCTATTCCTATAGAGATGGGTCTTTTAAATAACTTAAAACACCTCAACTTGTCCACAGTTTTATTTACAGGTACAATTCCATGGAATCTTGGAAATTTTCCTTACTTGACAAGACTTGATCTCTCTTCCCCAACATTAATATTGAAAATAATTGATATATCATGGCTTGTCCATCTCACAGCCTTGAGAAATATTTATCTCAATGGATTCAATATCTTGACAATATTGTCCTAACGTGAACAATTTACAAGTCTCCTTTTCGATCTAATAAATGTTACAATGTCAAACTCTGAATTGATGGGTTCCGTTCCTCTTTCCCTTTAGAGAATTAAAAACCTAGGAACTCTCCATCTGGATAGAAACACTTTTTAGTCTAAATTCTCTTCTTAGTTAACGAATATGACTAGTTTGATCAATGTGCAGATGAGCAATGCAAATTTCAGTGGACCTCTTTTGTTTGATCTCTCTAAGATGCCTCTCCTAGGATGGATTTCCTTCACAAATAATAAATTATTTTCTAATGTTTCCCTGATTTGTCAAGGCTAGTAAAAAATCTTGACCTTTTTCCAGATTCCAAACAATAGTTTGTACGTCTCCATACCATCTTCTCTAGGAAACATATCATCTATGTCTCTTCTAAAACTGCACAACAAAAATTTCAAGGGACTGATCCCAGAGTATTTAGGCCTCCTTCGCTTGCTTACTGTACTAGACCTGGGATACAACAACTTGACGAAAGCCATTCTGTTATCCCTATGATCATTTTCTAAATAGACCAATATTACTATTAAACACAACGCTTTGGTTGGAGCAATATCAGAGCTACATTTCTAGAGTCCAAACAATCTTAAATATCTTGACCTGTCTCATAACAAATTGGCCTCCAAAATCACCTTGAGAAGAACTCTTCCCTTTAAAGCTGGAATCCACCCTTTAAGTTAGATTTTTTGATATTATCTCATTGTCAAATAAAGGGGGTGTTTCTTCTTTTTATGAAAACTGGTAGTTCTATGAAGAGACTGGAACTTTCTTGTAATACCTCGTGGGACAAATCCATTCATGACTTTGGAATCTTCCCAAGATGGAGAGGTGTAACATACCCCTTATTCCTAAATGCCATTATGTATAAAATGGGGTAAGATTTTTGTTTCACTGTTACTACAAAATGAGTCAATCATGTTAGTGTTAGATTTACATGGCATTTCAATGAAGCATGTCCTATCAATTCGATAATGTTAAAACTACATGCATTGTAAAAAAATCATTTGACAATTTACCTCCATCCTCCTCATCAGAAACCAAACATGCAATTTACATCCACTATAACATCCCTTACCATAAAAGATTTTAATGAGAATGTTTTAGAATCAAAGGTCAATTTATACCTTCGATACAATCACACAAACTACTATTATTTTTCAAGCGTCTTTCTAGAGTTCAGATTTTGTTTAGCAAGATATACCTGCAAGGCTGTTAATTGCTCATGCCACTCACATTCCTCTAAGTCCATAATCTATGGCAAAACCTTTCATTCATTCTCATCTTTCTAATAGTCTTATAGATTACAACTTCTCATGGAAACATTACCTTGTAACTATACCATCATATACTCCCTTGGCTAGTCATAGTAATAACATAAATCTCATGATCTAAACCTCCTACTAACAATGCTTTCATATTCTATATTAATGTGTTTTCTCTTAAAAGTGGAATACTTATGTGTAGCTTTAAATTATCACTTTGTAACATGCCCTAAAAGTTAATTGACGATATTTCAACATGCAATGACTTATGACTTCTTAACTTAAGATATAGGTTTTCTTAAACGATTAAGGTGGAGATGTTATAAAAGAATATTCGTTATGTATTTCTAATTTATTAATCATAATGGCATGCTTCCATTCATATCCATAGCTTATCTTTATAACCCCTTCAAGAGTATTCTAGTCGTGCTGAAGACAAAGTCTGTAACAGACCTAAACATTGAATATTAAAAATCTCTTTTTGGAAGGCCATTCGAACATTCGAATAGTTTCCCTTGGAGGACGTGAGTGATAATAAAACAAATGATTTTTCATAAATTAATCATCAAAGGTATTAGCAAAAATAGACAACTTACTACATCCTACGTATCATAAGTCTAGTGCATTTAAGGTCTACTCTTGCAATCCTTCCCATGATTTATGTTGTTATATTACTTTAAAGTCGTAGGAAAGTACCTACCTTTTATTCCATCTGAATCCCATACAACATATTATAACCACGTAATGAAGTCCTTCTTTTGTAATTAACATTCATAGGAGATTTCTCTACAAATCGTAACATCATACTCAACCATTTATAGTATCATTTCGTGACTCTACAATTTATTAGTTGTCATAATGAATGCCAATACATTATCATTCACAATAGAAGCACTTCGTCATTAAGGTGCCATTAATATCATATTAGTGCATGGACAAAGTTGATAAGGTAACCATGACTTTTCTTTACAAAGTAACAAATCAAATGACAAGGTTGCAGGCAATGTTATATGTACAAAAAATGATACAGATAAAATTAAGCATTCTCACACAAGAAACCATAAAGAAAATGATATACGTGGTTCACCAAATTCCTAGGCTACGTCCACCAAATGGTCACATCATCTGACATTTATTTTTATTGTTAAAATTTTTTTACAATCCGCAACGTCAAAGTTGCCACATTTGCTCCTTCTAGAAAAATATCTCACCGAGAGTATCACTAAATAACTAGAAATCCTAGGTATTGAATCCACACAGATAGATCATCCATTTTTTATGGAACTTAATACAGACAAAAATGTTTGTTAGCCAAGTTTAGACACAAGACTTGGAACCACCTTCCTTAACTCTTCCTTTCAGACAATTGCTAACCAATCTAGGGCTAGGGTTGTACCTTAGCAACCGATATATATATATATATATATTATAACCATAGAGATACTACGTCGTCGTTTTCAGTGCACATATCCCACTCTTGTGCCCTAGTGAAGTATCTTTAGTTAGCCTTAGAAAACACCATACGAGAGTCAAATTTATATCTTTTATTATAGCAATAAGGTACCCACAGTATGGATGATTACCTATAGGTATGAATATATTTATAAAATCCAAAAAGCCTACATAATCTCCTATCACATAAAATATCTGTACCTAGTCCAAAACACGCTAGGGTATGGTTACCAAAATTTAAACCCACTAACTTATACATGGTTCTCTTGTCTAAAAGTAAAATGAGACCAACTAACATGGGAGAAATAAGGTTTCAAAAATATTAAAATAAACAGCTGCGAGGGACACTCTTCATACCTACTAGAGCTGGTGTGGTATGGTGGGATACATGGTTATGGAAACCCAGGAACTTCCTCTTACAGTTGTATTTGAGGGACGCCGATCCCCAAAAAAAAACAAATTAAAGCACCGAGAAGAAAACCACAGCACCGCATGTCTTGCACCACGAATCAGATCGGTTTCCAATTCATATATTAAGGGTCCAAAGCCAATAAAAGATGCACACGCAGTAGTCAACTAAATGAGGTTGGATCCAAGTCAGAATCCAACATGATGCACCTACAGATAAGTATTTGGCGGCAGGATAATTCTCTCTACATGAATAAAATTCACACGCAGTGCTGGGAGTCAACCAGGGAGCTCAAAATCAAAACGAGCCCCTAATATAGGTACACACAGACTTTGAATCCTGGTAGGGAGTTGGATTAAATTGATCCTTACTGTGTGTGCACATCGACTCTAAAAACAAGAAAGGAGTTAGATCAACTTGTGGGGGTTTAGAACCAAGTCGATTCACCAAAAAAAATGCACATGCCGGTTGAAAGCCGAGTCAATAATGGGGTCAAGAATATATTCAGTAATCAGCTATAAATAGGATCCTAGCCCTCAAACGAAGTGGTTTTTGGTTTTATATTGATAACCCTATGCAACCAAGGTCGCAGACAAACGAAAGTGTTTTATCAGAGTTTTAATGCCATTAACACAGGCATTTGGGAAGATACATAGAACACAGACTAGATTTCTTGAAAGATCATAGGTATGTACATATATATGCTGGCTGATAAAAAAATCGTAGCCTTCAATAGATAAAAGAAAACGCAGAGATCTTACCAGTAAAACTGTCTTCCATTGGGTCTAAACGTTCCTCCCTTTGCCTGTAAATGTATGGAGACTCTCTTCTGAATCTGCAAAGATCATTCTCCTGGAAACACTAGAGAAGTTCTCCTAAAGAATGTAGAAATCCAACTCACAGAGGATGCAGAGGGATAAGCTCATGCAAAACACACAGGGTTCCGAGCTCATACAGAGCTACCCTCTTTTTCCCCCCTACTTGCACAATTTCCTCATACTTATAGTGGGGAAAATTTACTTCCTCGTTGCCCTTTTCTCCCCACCCACTAAAAGGTTTAAATGATAGTTTCCATTACCGGTATACTCATCCTAATTAATAGGATAATTTTTGGAAATATCTGACAATGACACTAAAGACTCCCGGCATAATCTCCACAAAGATCTCCTTAATCAGCCAGTTAATTGAGAGAGGTCAAAGTAGGTTAAATTTTACCACGGAGATAAAATATCCTTGCTTAGGAAAAATCACAAAACCCTACTTTAACTCATGCAGTATTCCTCCATGCTTTGAGTTTCCAATACTTAGCTTTGATATATAAAAATATATCAATACTATGTTTAGGGTTACACAAAAGAAAATGGTTATAACTATATATATATATAATTTCATAGTTTAATTATGTTAATATATGTCACCATATATTAGTCGATGTATCTTAATTGAGGTATGCTGATGATTCTTCTCTATTTGTCATATCGTCCCTTACCAATTTATTTCTTAGGTTGTTTCCCTTTGGCTCTTTTTTCTTTTTATCTTTTTTTTTTCCCGTTTTTTAACTTAGGAAAATAATCGCCTGACTTATAGGGTTTCTTCTGGTGGGGCTTTGGCCTTGAGTTCCTCACCAACATAATTACAATAAATATTCAATTTTATAAAACAAATTTTTAAGGGTATACAAGAGGAATATTACATCCTTCCCCTCTTAAAATTAACACCGTCCTCTGTGTTCTTACTTTTCAACAATTTTCCTTCCTTTCTTGAGTCATCCATGCTTGCTTTGTATTTTCTGTTATGATTCTGTAGTCTTTTCCCTCAACCTCGCAAGTCTCTATTTGTTTAGGACCTGTAGTTTCCTATAACACAATTTGGGTCTCCCCAAAATTTATTTTGTAAACTACGTCATAAATTATAATTCAGCTTAAAACATAAGCAAAGAATCCTTGTGCAACACCACAATTACAATTTATGGTACACTTTCTATCTTTTTATTGGTATCATAATACCCCATTATTTTTTATAATGCAATTGATTCGTCAATAAAACATAATTACTATCCTTTGGGTGTCAGTTTTATCTCCAACCTTTGGATAGTTATATATAGTCCTTGACTTGAGGAAATCCTTTCTTCACATTACACTTTAAGCATGTCACAGTCTAATTACTTGGAAATTTGTTTAACACGTTTTACGTTCGTTATGTTTTCCAAACTCCCTTGAGTTTCATTTCCATTCTTGTGTGGACTTACAATAATTTCTGAGGTTACTCTCCCTTTTAACCACTAGTTAAAAGTTTTCCCCTCAGTGACATCAAACAATGTCCTGTCTTCCAGATGTCTAATTTTTCCTAGGTCTTTTTGCCACACCATATTCCTAACACCAATGTGCTCACGCGACAATTGCTTGCCTAACACCATTGCGTTCCTGTAGCATATATGCCTAACACCAATGTTCTCACACGACAATCACTTGCCTAACACCATGGTGCTCCCGCAGCATTCAAATTATTCCTTATTTGTATATAGTATATAGTATAAATTTTAACTTTGACTATTTATAACACACACTTCTTGGTCCTTATGGCTTTACTATCATTGTCCTGATTCATGAATCCGCTACATGGTTAGTCAAAGCATCTATTAATCATTTAATCATCATTCATGAGTTATATAACTTTATAAATCATCTAGAAACATTACTCCTTACTCATTTCTGAGTAATTGAGTGCAACTTACATACGCAGGCAGATTTATATACCATGATGTATGTCGATTGTAGCAATGGTCATAATCTTGGTGAAGCCTCATTATATACAGCAACAAATATTTTCTAACAGTCAGCTCTGGCTGATAGTGTTCCTAGCATATCCTACAATGTTAGCATATAACATTATACAACATTCATCAACTCACTTATTTTCAATATCAATATCTTTAGACATCCTAACTCATCTATTATTTGGATAATTACTAGGGATATTCCAACTTTATACCACATTTATCAGTGGCAATGCTAGGGACATTGAAATTCCAATAACATCAGTAATCCAAAGTAAACAAAGTAAATTGTTATCATAATTTCATACCTCAACTACTTATGTCATGTCTTACAACTATTCTTAGTTCATCAAAATCGGAGTCTTCATATAGGTGTACTCCTTCTACGCGTTCAGAAATATTAGGCACAACACATCATGCTATTTACCTTAGCTGTATTGTGGTCCAAGTTCATAAGTAGTCTAGTTTTTCTTTTTCATTTTCTTGAAGAAATACTATAAGGAATGTTTTCGTTTTTCATGAAAATGTATAAGGAGATCATCCATGCCAATGAAAATGTATAGACAACTCAATAGTCTTGATGTGCATAACCCAATTTCTTGCACACTAATGATTTTATGTAAAGCGTACATTATAACAGTACTATATTGTACTAACTTGAATTCTGAAATAACTTGAATTCTATATTGTACTAACTTGAATTCTATATTGTACTTACTTGAATTCTGAAGTAACTTGAATTCTGAAATAACTTGAATTCTATATTGTACTAACTTGAATTCTATATTGTACTTACTTGAATTCTGAAGTAACTTGAATTCTGAAATAACTTGAATTCTATATTGTACTAACTTGAATTCTATATTGTACTTACTTGAATTCTGAAGTAACTTGAATTCTGAAATAACTTGAATTCTGTAAACTTACTTAGCATATATTTTTGTACGCTAATGGCATTCAACATTCACAAGTTAATTCAGCAACTTCTGATAAGGAGGTTAATATTTACTTTCTGAGAATTTTTGTTACACACAGGTTCAAAAAACAAATAACATTCACTTATTTTATCATTCACTTATTTGGTGTAATGACTAACCATTTTTATTAGTTCACGAACACAATTCTTCTTTATATGCATTTAGGACCCAAAGTCGTATGACAATTATGTGCATACATATAGGTAAAAGAGTTTTGTCAAAAACTAATGGACCCAAATCTTTTAGAAACATTATTTCCTACCTTCAATCTAAATGCTCAGTCAATAAATTTACTTTGGCTATAATTAGTCATCCACCTTAACCAATTATTTATTACCACATCTATATTCAATCATCTCCGTCCGACTAACATGTATCCATACGATTTAATGCAATCGTTTCATTCCTAGTTTTTACATGAAATACCAATGTAAAGAGGTGCTTTCCTATTTTACATAGTGTTAGTAACATTTATTTAATACAATTTATATTTTGTATAATCTTGATAGTGCAACATATGTTTTAGCATGGTTACTACTTTAGCATTACTTACCTTTTTCTTAAACCATTTTACTATACATGATAGTTTTGCGACTAATCTTTTAGAGAGTTTTCAAGGGTAATACAGTTACTCCTAAATGATCAACTATCAAGTTCCCTTTACTGGCTATCTTTTAGGTAAGTTATATATGCATACATATATATAATCAGATGCCTCTAATAATTTGGAGTATACTCTCATGAGACGCTTACATTTATTACAATAATGAACCCCAAATTAGGTCTAGAGGACCTTAAATCAAATTCAATTCTTATTAGATCCTTAGCAGTCCTATATTTTATTGCTAGTGACGTAACCTTTTCCCGCTAGTCCTTAACAAAAATTGTTCGACGATTCTCAAAGCTACCTATTACAATTCGTCAACCTTGCATTTCTAAGAATTCTTTATATACCAAAGTCGTTAGTAGCAGGTTCAACTATGCATGTAAGTTTCAAAGGTCACTTTTCAGCAATTCAAAATTACTATTCAAGACATAGATTGCTATAGTACCTTCATCTACCACGAGTTTGTCTAAGGAGACTTCTATACTTCATTAAAATTTATTTGTACGACACAAATAGAGACGAAGCAATCATCATAGCCATTCGTAAACCTATCCGGAAGCAATCGAGGAATTTAACCAGATACCTATGTTCTTACATCATCAGGCCTGACCTTGAACTGGCAAAAGTAATGGGCCATCTTTGTTGTGATTTTGAGAAAAATGTTCCACCTTCTCCTGCACAACTACAAGGTCAAAAATATTTGCGTTTGGTATATCTTATGGTACCTGCATTGTAGAACAGTGTAAACTTATTGATTCCTGCTATCAAAAGGAAAAAATCAATCATTAGTTCCGAACAAAACATGTAGGAGCGTTTTGAGCCCAAATAGGCCCAAGCATTTCAACTATCGCTCTGATACCACCTGTAACATACCCCTTATTCCTAAATTCCATTATGTGTAAAATGGGGTAATATTTTTGTTTCACTGTTACTACAAAATGAGTCAATCATGTTATTGTCATATTTACATGGCATTTCAATGAAGCATGTCCTATCAATTCGATAATGTTAAAACTACATGCATTGTAAAACAACCATTTGACAATTTATCTCCATCCTCCTCATCCAAAACCAAACATGCAATTTACATCCACTGTAACATCCCTCAACATAAAATATTTCAATGAGAATGTTTTACGATCAAAGGTCAATTTATACCTTTGATACAATCACACAAACTACTGTTATTTTTCAAGCATCTTTCTAGAGTTCAGATTTTGTTTAGCAAGATATACCTGGAAGGCTGTTAATTGTTCATGCCACTCACATTCCTCTAAGTCCATAATCTATGGCAAAACCTTTCATCCATTCTCGTCTTTCTAATAGTCTTATAGATTACAACTTCTCTATGGAAACATTACCTTGTAACTATACCATCATATACTCCCTTGGCTAGTCATAGTAATAACATAAATCTCGTGATCTAAACCTCCTACTAACAATAATTTCATATTCTATATTAATGTGTTTTCTCTTAAAAGCGAAATAATTACGTGTAGCTTTAAATTATCACTTTGTAACATGCCCCAAAAGTTAATTGACCATATTTCAACATGCAATGACTTATGACTTCTTAACTTAAGATATAGGTTTTCTTAAGTGATTAAGGTGGAGATGTTATAAAAGACTATTCATTATGTATTTTTAATCTATGAATCACAAGGGCATGCTTTTATTCATATCCATAGCTTATCTTTATAACCCCTTCAAGAGTATTCTAGTCATGCTGAAGACAAAGTCTGTAACAGACCTAAACATTGAATATTAAAAATCTCTTTTTGCAAGGCCATTCGAACATTTGAATGGTTTCCCTTGGAGGATGTGAGTGATAATAAAACAAATGATTTTTCATAAATTAATCATCAAAGGTATTAGCAAAAGTAGATAACTTACTACATCCTACATATCATAAGTCTAGAGCATTTAAGGTCCACTCGTGCAATCCTCCCCATGATTTATGTTGTTATATTACTTTAAAGTCACAGGAAAGTACCTACCTTTTATTCCATCTAAATCCCATACAACATATTATAACCATGTAATGAAGACCTTCTTTTGTAATTAACATTCACAGGAGATTTCTCTACAAATCGTAACATCATACTGAACCATTTATAGTATCATTTCGTGACTCTACAATTTATTAGTTGTCGTAATTAATGCCAATACATTATCATTCACTATAGAAGCACTTCGTCATTAAGGTACCATTAAGATCATATTATTTCATGGACAAAGTTAATAGGGTAACCATGAGTTTTCTTTACAAAGTAACAAATCAAATGACAAGGTTGCTGGCAATGTTATATGTACAAAAAACGATACAGATAAAATTAAGCATTTTCACACAAGAAACCATAAAGATAGTGATATACATGGTTGACCCAATTCCTGGGCTACATCCACCAAACAGTCACATCATGTGACATTTATTTTTATTGTTAAAAAAAGTTTACAATCCGCAACGTCAAAGTTTCCACATTTTCTCCTTCTAAAAAGATCTCTCACCGAGAGTATCACTAAAGATCTCCAAATGTGCACGGATTATGGGAATCTCAATGCAGTTCTGAGTTGGATGGCCTTGTTTTTCATAGACGGCGCAAGGTGAGATTTGTTGAGGTTCAGCGGTAGCTTTTCCATTTTTTCCCTTGGCCCTTTTTGGGTGGGGTGGTGCGGGTACGGGTGCAATGGTTGGTTTTTGTGGGTCGAGTGGAAGATGAGACTCAACCACAATGGGTTGCATGGGGCTTAAGACTATCTGTGGCATTGGTGGTTGAGTTGGTGGATCAAGATACCACACAAGAATTCCCAATGTAAAGTTGGTTAAGTTTAAGGTGGCCATTACTGGATTGCTCATGACACCAGATGAGAGAAAGAGGAAGGGAATTGTGTGGACTGGGGAGGAGCCCATATAACTCCCTGATGGTTGTATGTGGGGATGAGGTTATGGTTGGGGCTACGCACAATGATATAGCTGTGGATGATGTTGTGGCTGCCACTAGTACAAAATGAGGAATTATCTTCTAGGTGACTAAAAATTCTAGTCACCATAGGTTTTTCAAGTGATTTACTACTAAATATGAGTAATTTTGATTGATCCAACTATAAATGACTAAAATTTACGACTAATTTAGTCACCAGTTAAAAAATATGACTAGATAATAAGTGACAGAATTGAAAATGACTAACATAAACGACTAATTTAGTCACGGCATAAAAAATGACTATCTAGAAGAATATGAATTAGTCATTTATGTTAGTCATTTTTAATTGTGTCATGAAAAATTGCAAATTTGACAATGAAGTGTAAATTAAATTTTGTAAACTATAACACCTTTTATTAGTAATATTGGTGCCATGGACCTCGATCTTTAGAGATACACCAAACCAATTGCGTGATTTTCTCTTGACCATCTTTATCCCTGCTACACCATTGAAGCAAACCCGACTAAGCGCATTCCAAAGGAAAATTAGGTTCCTATGTCAATTACGAATTAGGTACTAGAACCAATACCATATTGATACTTAGCTAGAAGAAATATATTAGTCGTACATCCACTCAAGAACCGACCATTCGGATGCGCCTCCGCCACGTAGACTTACCAAATGCATCTAATGCATGGAAAAAAAAACACGTTCACTTTGGATCTGTGGGCTGAAGGTATCATTCGACCTCTGCTCCCCTATTTTTTGCACTCCATACCCTATTTTTTCAGATGATAGGTCGGTTCAGAATCTCGTAGTGACCAGTTGGAGCACTTCAAAGGTATGGTTCTTGTCGCTCTGATCATGTTTATCACTCCAATTAATAACCAGTTGTTATGGATTTTTACAGGTCTCAATGCTGCTGGAGTTACTACTTCCACTTTATATTCACAAGTATCACCATCTCCAGCCTATGCGCTCATAACCATATGCATTTTGATCTTTCATCCTCGAAAAAGCATGAGCACCCTCCTATAATGCCACTATTTGCAAAGGTCACTGGTTTTTGCACATCAACATTCCTCACACACTCCAAAGGAAAACTGAAGCAGACGTTAGAATAAGTGATTAAAATTTGCAAGGAGGTTTACTTGTTGGAAATGTCATTGTAAAGCAGGGGTTGAAGGATACTTTCAATCCACAGCTCCGAAGTTGATGTGTTTTTTTGTCCATGTATTGGATGCATTTGGTAAGTTTACGTCGAGGGACATTCGAATGGCTGATTCTTGAGGGAATGTAGGGCCCTCATTTGTGGTTGTTGCAGGTTTCCATCTCAAAGAGTATTGATCATATTTTGGTACCAATCAGATTCGATTATTTAGCCAAGAAGTGGGGACTACGACCGGCTTCTGGGCCAAGCCGTCGATTTCGTAGACTACTCCATTTATAAAACTAAAGAACTTATACGATAATTATTAAAAATATATAATATATACCCAATTACCATAATTTATATAATAAAATAATAAAAATAAAACAATAATATATATATCAAAAACAAAAAAAACCTATATAATTTGTATATAAAAAAAAATCTATATAATTTATATAATAAAATAATAAAAATAAAACAAAAAAATATATTCTGCCACCCAACTCTCCACCCCCCTCTGTTAGGGCATGATGGCTGATTTTCCTGAACCCATGGAGATTTCATCCTCTAATTCCATTAATGACTACTCAACTCGTTGGCGCCAAATAGCCTGTCCAAATTGCAATATCATTGAGGAGATTGGTATGGATATTTCCCGTAGTTGATGGGTTACAATTTTGGTATTACCATCGCTACCAAGATAAAAAAACACTAGAGAGAACCTGGAGGCTCGTGAAGAGACAGGCCACAAATTCTGCAGCTCTCCTTCTTTCCTTAAAAAATCCCTGGTAAGTTTCTTGGTTCAGTGTGAATTGATAATTTTTTCCCGATTATAATACTGAAAGTTTCTTGGTTTAGTGCCAATTGGTAAATTTCTCCTGAAGAGTAGGTATCTAGGTTAAAATCATCGATAAGTTTCTTTTTACTGGGAATTTTTACCATTTAGCCCGGGAATTGACACTGACCCTAGGCACCGAAACAAATCCCGACATCACCTCGTCTTGTGTGCTCGCTCGTCTATGTGGCAGGTTACTAGCTCGCGGGTCTCAAGCTGTGTCGATCCAACCAACCACCCACAAATTGATCTGGAACTGGCACCCATGCCTTTTCTTTCTTAATAGCCACGTCCCACCTAATACCCACCCCATTGAACCCCTCCATAATTATCCTAGGTCCAAGTAGAATGACATCTGTAGAATGGAAATTTCATGTTGAAAACACCATTTTTGTGAGGACGCTCTGATACAATACACAGTTGCCACAAATATTGATTCCATGAGAGGGGCACAATTTGTATTTACTATCCAATTCGTGTGGTACTAGTCTGCAATTCATCTATGCTATTCAAGTTAACTGTGTGGTACTAGCTTGCAACTGAGGGGCATGCAATTTGGGAGGTGTTGTAGACAATTTGAAGTTTGAGTAGCTTGCTTTAATGTTGTTTTCCCATATGTCTGGTCCTAGGGGTCCTTGAAAACTAAATATCTTCTCCCACTTGAAATGCTAAAGGTAACTGAACAGGTTATGTGAGGAACACTATTAGTAGAATATCTTCTTCTGCTCCAAGAAATTCGACTGTGAGGCCATAAATAGATACAGTTGGCAGTTGTAGCAAGTGATGAAACTATAATGACAAGATCAGTTCCACACCGAATGATACATGAAACATTTCAGTGCTATCAGTTAGCCCAAATGAATAATCTTCTTACAATGATCTCATCAAAGCATACGTCCCTTGTAGATATTTTTCTCAATTAAAATTGACTGCAATCCAAAAAATTTATGAAGCCCGACAAAAAAATGTGCTTTCCTTCAAGGATAGATTCCATCAGCATGATTCTCACTTTGCAAACTTATTTCTTCCCTGTGGCTCTTTTGGAATATACGTATTCTTTAGGGTAAATTATGGTTCTGAGAAGACCCTGTGTTATAATCATCCTAAGTTATGTATGTTTCTTCAACCATGCTTTCAAATGTCCATTTACATTCTTCGTTGTTCAATTCAAAGTCATGCCCTTGGTAAACTGAGCTAGAGGAAGAAATTGCTTTGGCCCAAATAGCATAAATTTTCAATAAAACAAAGAATGTAATGCCACCCAAAAGGATTAACCTCAATACAATTGCAATAGAGATGCCGGTTACTGCTCTCTTTGTTAGTTGATTCCTTCTAGATCTTGAAGATTCCAATGAAACCTGTGAGTAGGGAGCCAACGAATTTTCGGAGAGTCCATGATTTCCCACAAAAGAGATCCAATGCCATTTGGAAGCACTTAATGGAAACTGTCCTTGGAGAAAATTATTGGATAAGTTCAAGTCAGTCAAGCTTCTAAGATCCCCAATCTCATCAGGAAGTTTACCGCTAAGTTGATTATTGGAGAGATTGAGAAATTCGAGCATCATTAAATCTCGAAGTGAAAAAGGAATACTTCTAGACAAAAAATTACCACTCAAGTCTAGCATGACTTCTAGATTACCAATCTTTCCAATTTCCACTGGAATTGAGAATGTCAAAAATTGTATGAGAGCCTCAAGTCATAAAGCTTTTCACATTTTTTGATAGAAGAAGGGATTAGTCCAAAAAAGTTATTCTTCTGCAAATAGAGAACATTCAAGGAAACAAGGTTCCCCAGCTACCTTGGTAAACTACCCCAAAGCTTATTATTGTCAAGAGCAAGAGTGAGTAAACTGGTACAATTCCCAAGCTGAGATGTATATGTTCCATTAAATTCATTGAAGGGGATTTTTAGCTCTCCAAGCCTGCAGAAATCACCAAACCATCTAGGGATAGGTCCAGAGAAATGATTATTATTCAGATCCAGATGACTCAGATGCATGCACTTAGCAAGCTCTGCAGGTAACCCACCAGTGAGCTTATTCCAAGATAAGTCCAATAGATTGAGCTCCAACATCTGGCCAATCTCTTTAGGAATGCTAATGTTGAATCCATTCCTACCTAATCGGAGACAGCTTAAACCTGTAGAATCAACCAATTGGGACAGGATTTTCTGTGAAAAAACTATTATTTTTCAAGTCCAATGTTTTGAGAAAAATTGAACCACAAAGAGGAATTATGCTTCGATTCAATTTGTTGTTCCAGAAATTGACATTAGTCAGGTTTTTCAAATGAATCAGGTCTCTAGGAAGAAGTCCTTCAATGGAATTATTATATAGAACAATCATCTGCAAACCTTCAAGAATTCCAAAAGATTGTGGTATTGTTCGAGAGCTTATTTTTTTGATTTCTTCTGTGTTTCTTCTTCAATACTTCGCTTAACTCTTTGTCTTAAAAAAAATATAAATATAAATTTGTTTTCTTGAGTGGATTGCTTCCTCGATAGATTCAAGTCTTTACACATTGTTTGTGTTTGTTTGGATAAATGCCCTAATTTTTTTTTCCATGAAGGTTAAGGTATATATACATTATATATGCTTTGATGGCTAGGAAGTGAAAGTTGTATGCGAAATCTGCTAGCAATTGTCTTAATTTAGTAGTGGATAGCTTTTTCAGGTTGTTTTCCAATGGAATGGCCTGAACCAATCCAGACTGTCTAGTGTCTTGTACAGAGCAGAATCAATTGTGTGCCTTTGAGATACATGAGACCTGATGACGAGAAACCCTCAGAATAGAAGCTTGTGGAAGAGCCGATACCCATCATACATATCTCCGGTCTCTGTGATGAATGATAGAAAAAGACTGGGGTGTAAATATCAAATGCCTATAGAGACTGGGGATTCTTCCAACTAATAAACCATGGAGTTTCTCTAGAGATTTTCATGGTCGTACATGAGGTATCGAGAGAGTTCTTTGATCTACCATTAGAGCAGAAGCAGAAGCACACAAATGATCCTCTAACTTATGTTGGATATGGAAGTTGAATTGGTGTGCATAAAGG
>LPNX011229761.1:924-31284 GCA_001517045.1 Pseudotsuga menziesii
ACGAGTAAAAAATCAGGTTTTCATCGCCAAATTTGTCCAAAAAGTGTTACCCATCTTCATGGAATCACCCAAGGATGGGTTTTAGACGATTAGATATTACCTTTGAGATGATTTTATAGATAACATTGCACAGAGAAATCGTTCTAAGTTTGCCTGGGTCTTCGGTTCCGCTTTTTTTTGGTATGAGAGCCAGGAAAGTCGAATTGAGAGCTTTGAGAACGCTCCCCGATTTCTGAGAGTCATCCAATAGGTCCACTATTTCATATTTCATCCAAATCCAGCTAGCATGGAAGAAATTTGTGGTGAAACCAATTGGGCCCGGCGCTTTGTCTTTGGCCATTTGATTCACCGCAATTTCCACCTCAACTATCTTAATAGATTTGCAGAGAATTTGATTGTGATCCTCGGAGATGAGCTTGGGAATGTGACTGAACACCTCTCTTTGAGATTCTTCCTTGTCTCTATCCGGTTCCTGCAGGAGATTAGAAAAGTATGAGTTTATTGTGATCTCCAAATCCTCTTGGGTTTCAACGATGCTTCCATCTTCCTTCTTCAGTCTATCCATCCTATTACCCTGTCTTTCTTGGATGGTTGCTTTATGAAAGAAGCTGGTGTTGTGTTCCCCTTCTTAGAGCCATTTAATGCGTGACTTCTGGCTCCAGAATACTTCCTCTTGTCTTTCTCTTTGATTAAATTCCTGCAAGAGGGTCTTTTCCTGAAGTCTTAGTTCCTCAATGTAGCCACTGTTCATGACTTGAGACTGAAGATTTTGTATCGTGATCTCTAAAGCCTGCTTTTCTTGAAATATATTGCCAAAGGATTCCCTGTTCCATTTTTTGATGCATTCTTTGAGGTGTTTGAGCTCCTGTTGGAATTGAAACATGCGGGTTCCCTTGATTGGGGGGGGAGTTTTCCCACCAGTCTTTAAGTTTCTCTTTGAACTCTGGCTGGAGGAGCCAGAATTTTTCAAAACAAAAATTTCTACGAGGGTTAACTCCAACATTTTCCCATTCTAAAGTAATAGGTTTGATTCTGCCGCTGGAAGGACGACCGCTCTAAGAATGCCTCCAGCCATCATGACCAAATCTGATAGCAGGAATCTGTCTAGTTTGCAAGCGATTCCTCTGTCCCCTGATTGTTTATTATTCCACGTGAAGATACCATTGGAAGTTCTGACATCAATCAGGTCCAGATCCAAGATAATGGTATTGAAAAGAGTACTAGCAGAGTTTAAGCTACAAAGACCTCCTTTTTTTTCCTCAAGGTTTCTTATCAGGTTAAAGTCACCTCCGATAATCCATGCTCTTTTCTAAACTAAATATTTAAGGTCAGAGAGAGAATCAATGAATATATGCTTCTAATCCGCCTTTGGGGGACCATAAACATTGGTGATGATTCCTCTAATTCTGGTACCGAGAATGTGAAAATCAGCCAGAATAGAACAATTGGTGGTAAAGAAACCTAATAAGGTCACCATACAAGGATTCCACAGAATTCCCAGACCCCCTGCCGCCCCTCTGGCATCGATGGCCATCGTTTCACAACCCTTCCACACTTTTTGGGTCATTTTTGCTAAGTCTTCTCCCGAGCATTTAGTTTCTTGAAGGAAGACGATCCCAGAATTTTCCTTGTCGATTCTTCTCTTCAGAAGGCTCTTCTTTAGTGCGTTGTAACAACCTCTGATATGCCAGGTTGTAATTTGCATTGAGAAGGATTAATCGGAGGGGAAAAGGGCTGCATCTATGGTTGGATATTGTCCTGACGCGACCAATTGTTCTCCTATTGCTTTGATTTTCTGGACATTGCTTGGTCTGCCTCTTTTATCTTTCTTCGAGTTTTTCCCTTTCCCTTCTGTGACTTTGAGAGATTCCGTCACAACTCCTAGGTTATTCGCATTCTTGGCTTGAATGATCGCTTTTTCTAGAAGAGACACTTGCTGCAGGGGAATTTTCACTGGATCTTTATCAGAGCAAGCAGCTTCCAATCTGTCCAAATCTAGATCCCCTATTTCCATGTCTTCAATAGCAACTTCCCCTAATCCTGAGTCTTTCTGAGGATCCTCAGGTCGGTTCGGAGGAATGCCATCCATGGTTTCTGTTGGGACTGGGTTCTTGTCATATCCTTCCAGTTCATTATTCTTTTCCCCCTGCTATTTACTTGAAATTTTGTCCATCGTAGCTTCATTTGGTGCCTTGACAGTTTTCGTTGCCTGGTCTTCTTGAATGGTAGTAAATCGATTTTGAGTCTGCACCCTTTTGTGGGCTTCCGGGACAAATGTCTTTCTGGATTTCCTTTTCTTGTTTTGAATCTTGGTGAATCCTCCCGCATCCTGGCTTTCTTGATCTTGTTTCCATCCTGGTTTTTTATTTTGGGGGAAATCTTTGAACAAATGCCCATGTTTATGGCATCTCCTAGATCTGAATGCGATCTGCTCGTAGTCAATGGCTTGGAACCAATCCTCATCTTCCTAGGTTAACTCTATTCCCTCTGGTAGGTCTCTTGAAATGTACAGGTATATGCATATCCTGGCATATGAAATGTATTTTCTCTGTCTTGTTTGTTCAGAGACTTTGATAAATGTCCCCAAAGAATTTCCTATGTCTGTTAATATTTCTTCCTTCCAGTATTCCAAAGGAAGGGAGTACATTCTGATCCATACTGGTGCAATTGTCAGATTTTCTTTGTTTGGATCAAATCTCTCTTTCCAGGGTCTCAAGAAGAGACCAACCGAGTTGAAGAAGTAGGGACCATTCTCAAAGATTTTAGTTATGTCCTTCGTTGAAGAAAATGATGGTGAAGAAACCTTTAGCTCCCAACTGTAGATCATAGTGCCCTTGGGGTTTCCACATTGATTTTATCCATCCTACCAACATCTTTTCAGTGGGCCAGATCCCCACGAATTTTCCTATGAGGGACTTTTCCTTCATGTATTGTATTTTCAGCTCCCTGACTCTGTCTGATGTGATATGAAGTCGTGGAATCGTCTTGGACTTCGAGACGCATTGTCCTGTCCTTTTTGCTCCCTGGTTAGTTACTTCCTCTTTTCTTGTTCCACTGCACCCTTCCCCATCCATGTTAGTTGGCTGAGCATTGAGAACCGCTTTTCCTTTGTCCTTTTCTGATTCTGCTATGGTTGACTCTGCCTCCATAGCTTCAGGCCTTCCTCAGTCCCTCTCCCCCCGGGGAGGACCAGCAACCATCTCGAGAATTGTTGATGCACCTCCACCGACCTTCTGGGCCACCAAAAACCCTTCAAACATTCACCGTACACTTGCAGAGCTCATCTTTTCTCAAGGGAGCACTATAAGTCTAGTCCAAAAAATTTAAAATATTAAATAAAAAGAAAAAAAAGTTTAAAAAGTTAAAACAAAGTTTGATTTTTTTTTATTTTAAAAAAAGGCAAGATAAAGACTTTTTAAAAAATAAAAAACTATTTTAAAAAATAAGTAAAATGTGTAAAAACTAACTTTTTAAACTTTATAAAAAAAATTTGTAAAAGTAATTTTTTAAAAACAAATGTTTTGAAGAATACAAAAATAAATAAAAAATAGAATGCACATTTTACAGTGGGGAGTAGGTAGGAGAGGTGGTGGTGGGATGGTGGAGGTGGCGTGTAAAAAGGGGTAGGGAGGGGTCAAGATTTTCAGAATCTTGTTACCCCTCCCTACCCCTTTTTAACTCCATCATGGTTAATGTTTGCATATTTTGTTTTATTTTTATTTTTTTGTTTTTTTGTTTTGTTTTTTTTTATTTGTTATTTTTGTTGTTTTGTTTAAGTTTTTTGTTTTTTGGTTTAGTTTAGTTTAGTTGTTTTTTTTTAATTATTTTAGTTTATTTTAGTTTAGTTTATTATTTTTTTTGTTTAGTTTAATTGTGTTCTTTAAAATATTGAAGTTTAAAGAATAATTTTTATACTTTTGTTTTTAAATTTTTTTTAAACATTAGTTGTTTTACATTATGTTTCTGTGTGTTTTGTCTTTTAATATCTTATATATATTTGTTATAGGAAACAATAGCCCCATGTATATCTTGCAGCTTGGATAAAAGATCAAACTTATGAATCTGTTTTAATATGAAAATAGTGAAACTTAAGAATTTGTTTTAATAAATGAAAATATTGAAGGCAAATATAGTGTTGATTTATAATGGGCTGGTTAAAAAATTAACATATGAAGAAATGGATTTGAAAGGAGAATATCTATCAAAAGCCATAAGCGTTGATTAATTATCTCATAGATACATTTTCAAGATAAGAAGATTAGGTCTTAGTTTTGTTCTCGGGTTCAGGTAATTTTTTTATTCTTCATTATTTTTTTTAAGTATGCTTCTTTATTCTATTTGACTAAATTGTTTTTGTTTTTGGTGATTAAGTACAACAATAGAATGCTCCTTTCAGAAAGGGAGAAATTGCATATGCATTGATTATGATCCAGTGCAATGCAATTACATCAAGAAAATAATAAATGATATTCAATTTCTTAGAAAATAATTAATTCTATTCAAGTTCTTCCGTATGAATTGCAAGAAGTTGTTTGAAGAAATGAGAGTTTAGTGAAACACTTGTGGCGAAGATGTCAAAAGAGCCTCAACCCCCATTAGGAGAGATGTTTGGAAAGGAGCACTTTGGGCATCTTGAAAACATAGAAGACCCAATGGAAGAGGACATTGATGTCGGTGAAGAAATCCAAGCTCCATAAAATTCCAATTTCGATGGAGAATTTGGCCTGGATGATATTGTTGATTAATTTCCAGTCTTGAAGAAAATGTTAAATTTGACAACTTTTTGATAAGATATATTAGTAATGTTTTGGGTTTTGGACTTTATTTTAGAAATAAAATGTCTATATATAATGTTTTAATATGTTATTTACAAGTACATGGTATATGTTTTATTGAATTTATGTGAATCGTCACTTTTTGAAAAATAATATGAAATAGTAAAATTTTTATACAAAAAAAATCTTTGAAAATCTATTGAAAATGGTTTTAAATGTCTTTATTTTTGCAGATCTTTTTTACAATTTTTCAACAAATTTTTCTTATTTTTTCCATAAAAATGTCTTATTTTAAAGAAAAATTGCAAAATGCATATGTTTTTCATATAACTAGCTTCTAAATGTATGCTATTTTGTTAAATTTCTAAAAAAACACAAAATATAAATAAAAAATAGTTCATGACAAAGATGATTCCAAGGCCAAAAAAAATGCCTCAAAATGAAAATGTGTGATACTGGTATCAACCCTTTTTGAAACGAAGGTAAAAATAGCTACTAAAATTAGGAGAGAGAAAAACAAGAACTGTGTCGAGTTCCCATTTCATACTATAAGTGGTTGCACAAAATAGATTTAATAGTAAGCTTTATCATAGCTTTTTAAGAATTAGCATAATATACATAGGGCTTAACTAATTTTTTTTATAATGAATGCTTCATTTATTTCTTTAAGGAAGATATTAGAGCACAAGCGGAGGTGCATAAACCTTTCATTTGGTTGGAGGCCTTTTAAAAAACTCAAGAAGTGGAGAGATTAATCAATAGACAAGTCAAAACACACTCTTTCATGCCCCACGCTCATCTTTTAGAGGTGACTCTCCTAAACACCATGCCTTCTCAACCACTGAAAGTCCAATGATTGTCTATCACAGGCACAAGCTATACTATAATAATAATTAGAAGTATGTTCCAATCATAAATGTAAAGGATGGATAGAAATGACTTTAAATTCAAGTTAACTCTTTCCTCCAATCAAAATTAAACACTATGGAAGATACCCTTGAGTTAAAGGTAACCAAGAATGACCCTAACATGCAAGTAGACATGGAACCCAAATTTTGTCAGGAAGAACCCCTAATCTCCCTTCATGCTTTATTTAGCTACTTCTTCTCCTCAAACCAGGAAACTGCTTGGCTACAACAAGCTCAAAAAAAGTGATTTTTTGGGTTGATAGTGGGAATACCAACAATTTTATTCATAGGTGTGGTTGAAAAATCCCACTACTACATATACCTGGTGCAAAAATTTCAAATTATGACAGTCAATAGAGTTATGATGAAATGTAAACATAGATGTGAAATTGTGAAACTACAATTGGGGGTAGAATTGGCTATAAACCTTGGGTCCAATCACCATATATTTCAAGGAATTGTACATGAGATTTACTAAAGAGGATCATGCACACACCCTTAAAGGGATTCAATCAAGTTCCTTGAAAATCATCAAACCTCATTGTAGGGAGAAGTTATTAAACAAACACCACTTTGGCATCATTTCCCAATTCAATGATATATAAGTTATGGGAAATCCCACATAAGAAATCCATCTTGACTTGTGGTAGGATTTGAACAAACACCATTAGGTATTTTAGACACCGACTAATTTACCTCGTTACAAGGAGAACATGATCTTGGTATTCTATTGAATTCAAGTAGTCAGCCACCAAATATGCATCCTTATATACATTCTTTTGCACAAAAGAGTAAAATTGAAAATATTATTCATGAACTATTAGAGGTAGGTGTCATATGTCCCAATGCTAACACTTATTTAAATCACTAGTGGTTATCATCCTAAAAAACAATGTGTGTGGTGAATGTGCCCAAACTTCCATGCTCTTAATAAGCTAACAATATAGGACAAATTCTCAATTCCATTAATTGATGAACTCCTTGATAAGCTTCATACCACCATATTCTTCACCAAACTTGAACTTCGTTGTGGATACCACTATAATTAGAGGAATTTTGAGGTCTAAAATGAGCCTCCTCTTAGGAAAATAATAAAGTAAGAGTTATAATATTTTCAAGGAAAAAAACTACCTTTTTCTATTGTATTTAAACTTATCTCCGTGTAGATTTACTCAAGTTTAAAGTGTGAGCACTCATTGGATGTGGAATTAAATTCTACATACAACAAGTACCCACTCAACATACTTTTGATACAATCCATTAGAAAAAAATTGAAAGACATTAAAATTACATCTTTCCTTATAAAGAAATACGTTTTAATCTATAACCATTTGTTTCCATCAGTGATCTGTCAAAACTGTGCTAAGTGGGCACTTGTATGATATATAATTATGCATCCAATGAGTGCTCACACTCGAAATCTGAGTAAATATACAAGGATTTAAGTTGAAAATACATTAAAAATAACTTTCTTTTTCGTTCAAAACTGTTTACCCTCATGGTTGACATCATCATCTTGAATCCTATTAATTCTTATAAAGTTGATTTTGATAGTATATTTTGTGCTTTGAGGCCTATTTTTTACTTTAATTTTTCTTAAATGATCATAACGAGGAAGTTGACATCCCCAAAAATGCATTCGGAACACATAAAGGCCATTTTGAGTTTTATATGATGTCATTTAGACTTAAGAATGCACCATCCACCTTTCAAAGTCTCATGAACCACATATTTAGACCCTTCCTACACCGCTCCATGCCATTACTCTTTGATGATATCTTACCATTAGAGGAATTTTGGGGTCTAAAATGGGCCTCCTAAGGAAAATAATAAAATAATAGTTAAAATAATAAAATAATATTGATTAATTTTGGAGGAAAAAAGAAAAAAACTACTTTTTGTGTTCGTATTTTCGACATATCTCCCTGTGTTTTTACTCAAATTTCGATCGGAAGAGCTCGTTGGATGCGGAATTTGATTCCGATGTCATCATCACATTTTTTCAGGTATTTCTTGTTTTTGGAGTAGCGGGGTCCATTAAAAGTATGCAGTGTGGGTACTCGTTGGATGCGGAATCAAATTCCACATCCAACGAGCTCTCCCGATCGAAATTTGAGTAAAAACACAATGAGATATGTCAAAAATACGAACAAAAAAAGTAGTTTTTTTAATGACAAATATGTCAATTCAACCATTATGGTTGACTTATTTTATTGAAATTCTATTGGTTCTTGAATTCCAACTCACAAAAACTTATTTTGGCACGTTTTCTTATAAGGCCCATTTTAGACCCCAAATTTCCTCTAATGGTTAGGGTCCTACCGTATCCACCTTACTTTAGGAGTTAATCTGTAATGTATATGACCATATTTTTGGAATAAGGACGAGTAGTAAGTTGTCAACAATTAATGTAAAAAGGGTATCTTTATTAATTAAGACCCTCTAGGAAGTTGGTACTTATTAATTATTTGACCATGTCAAGTAGTTAGGGTTTTGGATAAGGGAAGCCTATTTAAAGAGATATAATGCTATGAATGGTTTTGTTGAGAATTATTGTATCAGATATTTTCTCATGTGAAAGGTCTCCCAACCTTAAGAGGCATGTGAACATATATTCATGAATTTATTCTCATAATATAAATATTACTTCATGCAATATTTTCTCTTTCAATTTCATCTAATGTTTATTGTTTTGCACTATAAATGAGGGATAAATTTAGTCCATTGGCTAATTTTTTAGGGTTTTATCCCAAAAATATTCACCATTTTCCATTTTTTCCAATATGATTTGCCTAGTTTGCATAGGATTAAAATTTTACCTAAAAAGTGCCTAAATTTCCCTAAAACCCTTATAAATTTGAATATTTTTTTAAAAACATCACCAAACATTTTATGGACAGAAAATACAAAAAAATTGTAATTAGTACAATTCACCAAGGTTTCTACACTTTAAGCAAAATATGTGCCCTTGAAATTTTCTCTACTATAAATTATGGATTATTGCATCTTCAATCTCTGTATATCCTTTCTTGTTTAAGTTTAAATGCCAAAGAACATCCTATTTTTTTCAGTCACTTTCCTAACCTAGCATGCTTTTAATATTTTTAGAAAGTTTTTAGGCTAGAGACATGTTCCAACATCCTTAAATAACCTCGTATATTTGTCATTCAAGGGGAAAAACTACAGTTGGGGAAGCATACACACATAGCATAAAATTGGTACTTAGTTGCATGTACCCTCAATCGATGCAATTATTGGACACCATTGTAACCTCTATTGGTACCCCTTCGAGTAGTACCATATCCGACATCATATACATACATAATCTCACTTTTGCGTACCGTTGAGTATATAATAAGTCCCTTGGTCACCTAAAACCAATTGTAGATAATCCAATCGTTCATCTGATTTCTATTGTTGCACTAAGCACAACACTAGAGAGGATACTCTTGTGTACCTAGGTATTCAGGTAGTATGACTAAGGGCATGATTGGACCTCCTTAGTTAGAGCCTAATTAAGATATCAATCCAAGTACTATTGTTGGATGTGTGTTGGACCCCATAAGTGTATTAGAGAGCTATAGTAGCTAATAATCCTTTGTATTAGGACCTTGGAAACCCTCATCCCTGCAACTTTCTTGTGCAATTTCTACCATTTTGAATTCATAAAAAATTAAGACACTCTGTCAGAGCAGTAACAAGATTCTCTATGGGGACACAAGTGAAATTCCTACATCTTTGTATTTAGAAAGAATTTGGGAATAATGTCAGTGTAATAATATTAAACCAGGAGTAATAAATGAGTAAAAAAATTTAGGGGTCCCAAAAACCCTTATTTAAGAGCTATCTAAAATGAATCCTTGCATTTTGTTTATTGTTATCATATATATAATCTCTAACAACCCTTTTTATATGGCCCCATACTACCCTTATTTTTTACCTATCTCTAGAGAATTCTTGCATTTTGTTGATTGTTTTGATATACATCTCTCATAGCCATTTTTGTGTGGACCCAACACTCGTACATTTTAGCTCCAATGGTACACACCCACAACCATAACAATCAAGGGAACATGAGTGACATAGAGGCAACAAACGAAAATCAACCTCAAAACCTTCAAGCTAGCATGAAATTTCTACAATCCATGCTTAGGTCATTGATGTAGTCATTAGAATAACTCAAAAGTGATGGGGAGACCGACATTCTAGTAATTAATGCTATAGCTCAACATATTGGAAATTTTAATCCAAAACATGAGGAGCCCATCTATGAATCCTTTTGCATTAAAGAACTAGGTACTCACACACTTTTATCAAAAACACAACCTCACTTCTTTGAGGATAAAACTTCATGGAACTACTTTCTGAAGATTGACATGTGCAAACTGATGGCTTTGATACCTCAGGTTGTGTTACCAAAATGCAACATTATTTTTCCCACCATGGAATTATGGATTACTTATAGAAGTATATAAATGTGGTGACATGTGGTTCATAAGTGTTATTTCTTCTAGGTTATGTCTCACCAAGTAAATTGGACCCGTTGGTTCAAAAGAACCAATAGTGTTTGTTCTACACCTTTGCAGAAATGGTGGAGGTTCAAATGGAATCATAGGAAGTTTATGGATCCTCCTAGACCAGTGAAGTTGCTTATTTTCCACGCTTTAATATTTTTAAAACAATCCAATTCCTAAGGCCCACTAACTCACACATAGCACAAAGAGCACGCCACTAAAAAGAGTCCTACGATATTAATCCAGGAAAACAGATAACCTTCTGAAGTTCATTGTGGGTTTATTGAATCCCACAATCCAAACATCAAACGATTAGAACAATTACCAAGGCCTCCATGTAATGTCCCCTCACTAAATCAACCATGGGTCTTTCTACTAACCTATTTGATTCCCATAGGTTCGAGTGGAAACTAAATGCACTAGGGAATTATTTTTCCTATAATCAATATGCAATAAATTTCTAAGCCAAGGAGGGGTGATGAGGACCACTAATTTGGAATAATAATGTAAATATTTTCATAAATTAGGTGGATTTGGTATAATCATCCTACGAGGGAACATAGGAGGATGAGTTGGTCCCACATAAGATGTAACTCCCATCCAAGGTGGAAGGAATCCAATCATGAAGGCATAACATGAGTTGTAACTTCCTGAGCTAAAATAAGAAAAGGAGGGGACACGAGGGGAACAATAACTCCCAAGGAATATCAAGTGGTAGTACGATACAAATATCCAAGGAGAGTGCACTTGTAGAAGTGTAACCCCCAAGGAATCTATGACAACTTCTTTGACAACCTATGAAAACATCTATGACAAGGCAGGGTTTAAATTTAGCTAAGGAGGGCATATGACGGAAGAAGGGACAACAAGGAGGTTGTAATTCCCCTAAAATCAAGGAAATCATCTCAAATTTGAATCTATAAGGAAGGATAAGAGTAAAATTTAGCTAAAATACATTAGAGAGGGAGTTGATGTGTCATGGATGATTATTCTCTCCAATAATTCAATTTTATTATTAATTTTGTGAGATAATTATGGAATGGTGGGGCGGGGGNATAGTGCTTCTCAATGTTGGGAGATGTTCCCCTTATAATTGTAACTAGTTTCGGTGGTGAAATATCCCACTGTAGCTAGCCATGAGAGGAGGAATCAACCCGATTTCTATATGGAGAATCTTTGAGTGAGTTTATTTACTTGCTCATTTTTGGTTCAATATCATCTTGGTGTGTTTGTATCTTAGTTTTTAGCAGTAGTAGTTTGTTGGTGTTTTTTTCTAGGAAGTTTTAAGTGTGTTGTTGGTGTTCTTGATAGACAAGGGAGTGCCATAGGTTGTGAAAATTTCATGGGGATTGGTGTATGGGATGTATTTATTATATATTTGAATGAGTATGATCTGTAGGAGCCAAGTCTGAGAGTTAGGGTCAAAATCTTGCTTGTGGAGGGTGCAATAGTGAAGCATATTTTCTCATTTGGAGCAGCATTTGGCTCTTCCCTTTGGTGGGTTTGGGACAGCCATATTCTCTTCTCTGTAACATATTTATATGAATTCTTGTAGCTATTATGGAATCCATATATGTAATATATATTTATGTTCCTTCAATAATAAAATTCCACAGTGTTTTCCCATTATTTGGTTCAGTATTTTTACACTAGTTGTTCAATTTAAAAAATCTGCAAAATGGCTCACAAATTCATGAGTAATTGTCTGTAAATTTTCCATATCTACCTCCTGAAGTATGTTAATGATTAGTTTGGGAATGTTTGGGAGTGCTAGAATCATTATGAATTGGTTTTCAATAAATTCAAGTGGGTTTGATATTGTTTGGAAAAGATTGAACCCAAGGGGTTTCCTTATCAAATTTTTAGAACTAGTTTCCTCTCGTGGTCTTAGTTGAGTCAAATATCTTTTATTTTTAATTGGGGATATCACAGTGGTATAAAATCATGGTCTTGGATAGTTGTCGTCTCTGAACTCAAAAAATCATTCATTGTTATATACAAAATATTACCCCTAGAAGTCATATGAACATTTAAACCATTTGGGAGGAAGAGGAGATAGGACATTAGAAGAATTTTGAGGTCTAAAATGGGCCTCCTAAGGAAAATAATAAAATAATAAAATAATATTTATTAATTTTGGAGGAAAAAAGAAAAAAACTACTTTTTGTGCTCGTATTTTCGACATATCTCCCTTTGTTTTTACTCAAATTTTGATCAGGAGAGCTCGTTGGATGTAGAATTTGATTCCGCATCTAATGAGTACCCACACTACATACTTTTGATTCTGCATCCATCAAGCACCCACACTGCATACTTTTTACTCAAATTTTGATCAGGAGAGCTCATTGGATGGGGTAGCAGGGTCCATCAAAAGTATTCATTATGGGTAATCGTTGGATGTGAAATCAAATTATGCATCCAACGAGCTCTCCCGATCAAAATTTGAGTAAAAACACAGAGAGATATGTCGAAAATACGAACAAAAAAGTAGTTTTTTTTTTATGACAAATATGTCAATTCAACCATTATGGTTGACTCATTTTATTGGAATTCTATTGGTTATTGGATTCCAACTCACAAGAACTTATTGTTGGCACGTTTTCTTATAAGGGCCATTTTAGACCCCAAATTTCCTCTAATGTCTACTAAATGTGTAATCTTAGAAGAACCAATAATAAATAGAAGCATGGATTATTGTTTTGGGAAAAATAAATATTGAGGATAAGGAGGAGTATCTCATAAAATTCCTATTAGAAACCTTAGATAGATTGTCCGAGGGACGAGAGTGTTAAAGGAAAAGTCAACATGAAACAAGGGAGTTCATAGGAAACTTGGCAGCGGCCCTATATTTTAGGAGAAAAAAGTAGTGGAGGGAGAAATGGTGGTTCCCATGATGGGGACAAGAGCACCATGAATCATCTAGGAGAAACCATTTCATCTCAAAATTGCCCACATAATAGGCCTCATGAGTTCAAAGAATCACCTAGACCCTCAATGCCAAAATTTCTAGAACCATAGATAATGGGAGTAGTAGTGTTAAATGAACATGATAAGTTCTTGGAGACTTATTTTGAGGTGTATAGGGTCATGAGTTCATATTTAAAGGATTCCATTTCATTCTATGAATACTACAATTTCAAGGACTGAAACAGGTCCAAGGGACTCAACAGAACACAAGTACAACTTTTGAGTTGTAGCGCACCCTTGGAAAAGTCGCTCTTCCAAGTTTTAACAGGTCTTACAAATGCATTTCTAGATATTGGGTGCAGAAACTTGACACATATTTTTAGTTAAATCACATGGAAGAAGTAGATTCCATTAAAATGGCCACCCTACATCTTGAAGGAGAAGCAAATGATTGGCGGTACCATGGCATGAGAACCTTGGGTCATGCCAATATCACATCCTATGAAGATTTTACAAGGAGTCTCATTGATTGATTTGATGGAAAGGATCCAAAGATTCCTTTCATAGTGTTGGTTCAATTGCAGTAGTTAGGAACACAAAAACCCTACATTTTGAAATTTCAAAAGCTTGCAATGATGGTCACAAACATTTCAACAGGTCCTTTTAGTACTGTTGTTTACATAAGGATTGGAGGAGACATCAGGAGGATTTGTGAAGGCTTACATACCTGCAACATTGTTGGATTCCCTTAGTAGAGATCGATACTTTTTGGATGTTATCCCCAAAACTAGATTTTCTCCAAAAACAAATTTTGCGACCAAATTCAAGGATAGGAAGTTGTTCCAAAAAGGTACAACTTGGAAAAACAAGAAGGATAGAAACATACAGGATGTACTAATGAGGTATAAGTTGTGTTTCACATTCCAAGAGTGTTGGGTTCTAGGAAATAAGTGTGTAAAGGGGAAGGCTCACTACATAGAAGTATTATTTGAAAGTGAGGAAGAGGTTGAAGGTGGTGAGGAGCATGAGCCAATACTGGAAAATGGATATGAGACAATAGAAGAGGAGAAGACCCAACTTGAATAAAAAATGAGTGTCATTGTTAATTGAGGTCCCTCGATATTGTATTCTCAAATTCAAGGGGGTTGTGCAAGGCCAAAGACTCACAACGTTAAATGATGGAGGATCCACTCACAACTTTATCGATGTTACTCTGGTGGACAAAAGGAACCTGCCTAGTGAAAAATTTGATGTATTCACGTTAATAATTCAAGGTAACAATTGTATGGATTGTTGTAGGTGGATACCAAAACTTTAGCTCACCATAATTGATTATACTAAGATAGATAGTTTTTATGTAGTTAATGTTGTTGATACAAAATTGGTCTTGGGAGTGTAATGGTTGTTTTCCATTGGAGAACACACCATCAACTATAGAATTCTTGAAATGAGCTTTAACAGGGTTGGTGGGAAGAAAGTAACCTTAATGAGTATGAAAAATTATCCAATAAGGTGGTTTCTACACATAAGTATGAGAGTTGTCCTAGGCATGGAGATATAGAATGGGTAGTAAAATTTTTGGTCATAGTTAAGAATCATACAATAGACACCTCTCGATATCCAGAATACATAAGGAAGTTGTTACAAAATCACGAGAAGGTTTTTGGAGACCTTTCTCCTAGGAGGCCACCATATCGAGGAGTTAAGCGTACCATTGAATTAGAAGTGGGAAATTAGGCCATCAGCAGACAACCATACAAGAATCCCAAGAGGTTTAAAGTTGAAATTGAAAGGGACATAAAAGAAATTATTAAGTTGGGACTAATAAGGCCATGTTCGAGTCCATTTGCTTCCTCGTTGGTCTTGGTGAAAAACAAGGACCGGGAACAAAGAGAATGTGCATAGAATATGGGTCCTTGAACAAGAAAAGTGTCAAGAACTTGTACCCCATTCCTCATTTTTATGAGATGATGGATGAGTTGCATGGGGCCAAGTTCCTTTCCAATATTGATCTCCACTTTGGATATCATCAAATTCAATTAAGGAAAGAGGATGTGCAAAAGGAATCCTTTTGTTTTCATTATGGTCATTTTGAATTCCTAGTCATGCCTTTTGGATAGACTAATGCACCTTCCACATTCCAATATTTCATGAATATAATATTCAACAAGTAGCTACATAAGTTTGTGTTAGTATTTTTTTATGATATCTTGATTTATCGCAAGACATTGGTTGAACATTTGCTTCATTTGGAGGATGTCCTAAACATTTTAGCAAAACAATAATTATGTGCAAAGTTGTCCAAATGTGATTTTGGGATGACTGAGGTGTTGTACGTTTTTCATGTGATTGGAAAAGATGAATTTAAGGTTCATATGGAGAAAATCCAAGCCATTCTTGATTGGCCAACTCCCAAGAATGGGACAAAATTGAGGGGATTTACTGGAATTTTCACATACTATATGAGGTTTGTCAAAGGATTCTCTTAGTTGACATCCCCTTCAACTGATCTCACTAAGAAGGGATTTTTTTTTTGGATAGAGGGAGATGAGTAGTTTCTCAGTTCTTACTTTACGATATTTCACTTAACCATTTGTTCTTGAGTGTGATGCTTTTGGTGAGGGCATTGGAGTTGTCCTAATGCAAAATCAACACTCTATTGCCTTTGAGAGAAGAAATTTGTAGCCACATGAGCGCCACTACTCCATTTATGACAGCTAAAAGTTGTCCATTATGTGTATCTTTTCTAAAATCCGACAATATTTAGTGGGCAACAATTTTGTGGTCAAAACAAACCACAATAGATTGAAACATTTTCTTCCTCAAAAGGAGATAAATTATAGACTACAGAACTGGGTAATCAAAGTACAAGCCTACGAATTTGACATATAATACATGAAATTAAAAAACAATATTGTTGCATATGCTCTTTCCTAAAAACCATCCATCTCTTCGATGGAAATTTCAGCAGATTGGAAGGCTCGTCTCTTAGTAGAATACTCTAAAAACAAGTTTGCTTGGGAGTTGTTGGATGGATTGATACAGAATGACTACCACAAATTCATCAATGAGGTTATTTATTATAAAGACACAATTTATTTGGTGCCTAAATGAGCCTTGAATTGGAATATTTTGGGAGTAACTCATAACTCCCCACTAGCAATCCATCGTGGGTACTTGAAAACATATAGAAAAATAAGAGAGGGGTTCACTTCGAAGGGGCTGGAAAATGATTTCTTGAAGTATGTGAAGGAATGAAGCACATGTCAACAAAACAAACTAGAACATACACCATGGATAAGTTCAGGGGATATATATAGACCATGGGTTGTATTAAGGGGGTTACAAAAAATTAGTGGGTTATTTTCTTATATGGAAAGGGTTTTTTTAGCTAAATATATTCTCCCAATATTTATTAGAAAAAAATAAATCCAAAATGAATAGCCTCCCGTATATTAATGACGAAAATGGAAAAAACTATTTTCGCCATAGCAAAATATCCCTCCAATCTATCTTTTTGTCCCCAATTTCTATAGAAAATCTACTGAAATTACTCTTTCACCCCCAATGTTCAGTAATGGAGGCTCCCAAGGGTTATTTCTCTCTCCATTTTCCTTATAATTTAGGCATATGGTTGCATTTGCTTGTATTTTTCGTTAATTTCATGTGACACCTTCTTTCACCACTTGATTTCCAGTATTGGAGGGAAAATTAGGGGCTATGTTTTCTATATAAAGGCTACAATGATTCATGGTTCACCCACATTGTATTGCACTCGAAGGGGGTGAAGGTTCCCGTTGATGCGATTCCACTTTTTATTCTTAGTTTTCTCGACATTTTAATCTTTACATAACATATCCATTGCTAAAATCTCAACTCTTGAACAGGAATACCACACAAGCAATTTTTCAGAGAATACAAACTCACATCACACTTTCATCCAATAATTAACATCGTATGCTTTTTATCCACAGTTACAACAGGCTATTATATTGTAAATTTACCTTTAATTATTCTTTTTATCATGGATAATCTTTTATTCATGTTGAATTCTAGGGAACTCTTGATTCTTAGGGCTCATTCGATGTTATTAGGGTTTTATTCTATATTAGGAATATTGGTTCTGTGAAAGTGTTATAGAGATCAAAAGATATGATTTATTTTATGTCTTGTCATGTTTAAGCTATCGACTGACATTTATATGTTGTTAGTGGATGCTACTCTTGATGGAGACACACAACATGGTTTTTAGATATTAAAATTGAATTTACCCCAGTTGCTTAAAATGTGCTTTTATAGGATCTTACTCTAGTAACAATTATTATTGGATATAAGGCATTAATGAGAGTGGATATGTCTATATTTCTATTATTGTTGATGTTTGGGATGTTTATAATATAAATGAATGCACACTGATTATCATGGCGGGGTTATAGTGGAATGGTCATTATTTTGGTTGTTTTCTTGTAGAGTTGTCCAAAGTGTACAGGTAGATTATTTTATTGACTGGTATATTTTTTTATTCGTATTGAAAAGTTAGTCAATTATATTTGTGACCTAAATTTGTTGAGTTCGATACTTGTTTTAGGATATATTGTTTTTTGTAAGGTTCATTCAAAAGTAAAATGTTTTTTGGTGATTTGTTTTGATGTGTAATTACTATCATCATCCAGAAATAGATCTAGTTATGTATGATAAATATATGATTTAGTTGGAACAAGATACTTCATTTCCATCATGATTGTATATAATATGTACATGGCATGTTTGACTTAATATGTAGACATTATGCTATTTGATATCTACTCTTTTGCATTCATTGAGGGTGATAAAACAATTTTACCACATTTTTCATGCTTTCAAAAATTTCAAGAACATGGATACAAACACCTCCTCTTTTTATTTGAGAAAAAGTAGTATTTAACAGAGTAGTTCTGATGCTATGTGTGATGATGATGTAATGTGCTTTCTATTGTTATTAGTGTATGTTCTTATTTCTAATAACCATTGCAAGCTTATAACTAACTCTAAAAATTCTAAAACAAATGACAATTCATATTTTTATTGTCAACAAAAGAAAGGGAAATGTGGCATGTGTATATGTAAACAGATAAGCATGCTATTTTTTTCTTAAAGGGTAGCATTAAAAATGAGATATTTGGAAAACAAGATAATTGAGAATCGATACACTATATTAAGGTTGTGGGTCTTGATAATACTCCATGTTGTAATAATGGTTTGTGGGTTCCATAATCACTCCACAGTGTAAAGTGTTCAATTCTATTAGTTTTTCAATATTTCAAGATTTGGGTCCCCACATGTCCGATGGACCATTAAGAGACGAGATAAAGAGTGGATTCCACGCTTTCCCTGAATCTAGTTAGTGTAGTTATGTTTCACCAACACCTCCAATTGTGACTAACCTAATACTACTTGTGAAATGTATAAATAAATCCCTCCTCTCCTCATTCATGCATTTGTTCATTTGAGGGTCTAGGATTTAAGAGATTCAATCTCTGGTATATTATCTTCTATAGCACTATATTAGTAATCTGCAGAATCAAAAGCTGAGTCTTCCTAGCAAAATATTAACCAAGATAATACAAGATTTTATATTTTTATGAAATATTTTCCATGTTTTTACAATATTTTATAATTAAGTGAAATGTTCGCCAATATTTTACAATATATTACAGTTCAGTGAAATATTTTCCAAGATTTTACAAGATTGTATAATAAAATGAAAGACTAGCCAAAAAATTATATATACTTAGTATATTATTGATAAAATAGCCTTCAATTTTTCCTATATATTAGGGATATTCATCCATTTATTATACATATAAATTTTGAGGGTGTTCTTAAAATTACCCCTGACATACACATCATGTTGCTCTTCTACAAGCTCTTCAGGAACAAAAATAGGAAAGCATCTAGATGGACTTCATCACTGGATTGCCCAAGCTACAAGGTAAATATTGGATATATGTAGTAGTGGATACAATCACTAAATGTGTTCATTTCTTTGTTGTTTCATACACTCATACAGTTTCCCAAGTGGTTGATTTGTTCTTTAGAGAATTTTTCAAATTGCATGGGTTGCCAAAAACTATTGTAAAATATAGAGATAGTAAATTTACAGGAGTATTTTGGCAATAACTAATTAAACATGGACATATTTGACTCTCGATGCTAGAGACCACCCCCTAACTTATGGAAAAACATATAGGGCCAACCAATGCTTACAAGGATGCTTGAGGAATTATATGATGGGACAACGGAAAGCTTGGATTAAATGGTTGCATTTGGGTGAGTTCTATTACAATACAACTTATCACATGTCCATTGGAATGTCTCCCTTTAAAACATTGTATGGTTATGAAGATCCTACATTTGTTGATAATATTTTTGGATATTGTAGAGCCCCTAAAGAAAAATATTGTATTCAAGAAAGTGAATACGTTCTGAAAACACTCAAAGATAACTTGCAAATATCCCAAAATCAACAGAAATTATATGCAGATCGGAATATAACATAGCATAGTTTTTAGGTGGGTGATTTGGTATATTTGAGGTTGCATCCATACAAACAATCATCACTTAAGGATAAAGGGGCTAAAAATTTGAAAACAATGTTCTATGGACCCTACAAAATTGTAAGGAAAGTTGGGGAAGTAGCCACATGAATTGGAGGTTCCAGAAGGGAGCAAGATACATAATGTGTTCCATGTTTCAGGTCTCAAGAAAGAAGTTGGCCAACAGGTGAAAGTAACAACAACATTTCCTCCATTAGATGATGAAGGAAAACTGATTTTGGTTATGGAGAGAATATTGCAAGTAGGAGAAAGAAGTTTGAGGATCATAACCATCATAGATTACCTTTTTCAGTTGAGATATTTACCAAGTGAAGATGCTACATTAAAAGGTGAACAAGTATTGAAACACCGAGTTTACAATTGCTTGAGCACAATAAATATTAGGCAGGGAGGACTGTAATGTCCCCTCCCTAACTCAACCATGGTTATTTCAACTAAACTATTTTATTCCCATAGGTATGAGTGGAAACTAAATGCACTAGGGAATTATTTGTCCTATAGTCACTATGCAATAAATTTCTAAACCAAGGAGGGGTGATGTGGGCCATTAAATTGGAATAATAGTGTACAAATAATCATAAATGAGGTGGAATTGGTCTAATCATCTAGGAGGGAACATAGGAGAATGGTTGGGTACCACATAATATGTAACTACCACCCAAGGTAGAATGAATCAAATCATGACAACATCTCATGAGTTGTAACTTCTTGAGATAAAAATAGACAAAGGGGGATGCACTAGGGGAATGTTAGATTTTTATCAATTTAGACAGTATTATCTTAGGATCTTATCTGAGAGAATAACATGCACAACAATCAATCACAAGAGACAATAGACACAAATATTTTCCTCGAGGAAACCATAAAGGAGAAAACCCCGCAACTTCCTCGGAGATAGAATAGGCACCAATAGCAGCAGTAAAACCCAAAGACAGTAAGATGATCTCTGACAGTTGTTCTCTCTCTTATCCCAGCTCGTTCTCTCTCACTCATGCGCTAGAACTGAGTGTGAGTTACTGTGTGATAAATAGAGAGGCTCAATCTCTATTTATACTAATTCCCGACTTGAAAATAACTTACCAAGGCCGACTTCTCTAGGAGAGTCTAATAACCCTAGTGCCCCAAAACTGCGGGGACTTTAATCCTTGAACAATAAGGAGGGTTACCCTCTATGACTTTACATGACTTGTTTACATTATTGATTCTCCTGATAGGAACATCAAGGTATGACATGACTCAATTACATTACAAATACTTCTCGATAGGAACATCGGGGTACAATATATAAAATATATAAGTGAATTATACATTCCAAAGTTACAAATACATCAACACTCCCTCTTAACTTGGAAGGAATTCTCTTGACACAATTCATCAGCACAAGTCTTCTTCTCTAGATCAAGTCTGGATCATCATCAACGCTGGATCATCATCGAAACTGGATCATCACTAGATCATCATCAAAGTTGTATCATCACTAGATCATCATCAAAGCTGGATCATTACTGGATCATCATTGAAACTAGATCATCACTGGATCATCATCAAAGCTAAATCATCACTAGATCATCATCATCACTGCTTCTGTTATCTCGATCAACTGGTGCTATCTCTCAATTCTACTCATCATAGGAATTTCTACATAGCCAACCCTTTTTCATGCTAGTTGTAGGCCTAGCCTCTAGGTAGGTCTTCTTCAGCGCTTAAATTTGACCCTAGTCAGAAAGGCACACCCAACACTTACATCTGACCATGAGAGGAACACATCCACCACCATGTCAAAAAGGCACACCCAACACTCACATCTGACCTAGTCAGAAAGGCTCAGCACTCACATTTGACCATGGGAGGCCCATCCTGCCACCATGTCAGAAAGGCTTGTCCAACACTTACATTTGAACTAGTCAGAAAGGCCCATCACTCACATCTGACCATGGGAGGCCCAGCCTGTCACCATGTCAGAAAGGCTCATCCAACACTTACATCTAACCTAGTCAGAAAGGTCCAACACTCACATATGACCATGGGAGGCCCAACCTACCACCATGTCAGAAAGGCTCAACACTTATATTCTGCCATGGGAGGTCCAGCCTTCCACCATGTCAGAAAGGCTCAGCACTTATATCTGATCATGGGAGGCCCAGCCTGCCACCATGTTGGAAAGGCTCAACACTTATATCTGACCCAGTCAGAAAGGCTCTACACTTACATCTGACCCAGTTAGAAAGGATTTGCACTTACATCTGACCATGGGAGGCCCAGCCTACCACCATGTTAGAATGGCTTTGCACTTACATCTGACCATGGAAGGCCCAACCTGCCACCATGTCAGAATGGATCCTGCACTTTTATCTGACCATGAAAGGTACCAATCCTACCATGTCAGAAAGGCTCTCGGACTCATCACCTCCCCTTAGAGGGAACCTCGATCTGGAGAACACCAAGCTTCTCCGCGAAGTACTCAAACTTCACTATGGCCAATGGCTTGGTCAACACAACAACTATCTGTTCGTTCGTCGCAACATACTAGAGCTTCACTACTCCTCTCTGTACCATATCCCTGATATAGTGATATTTGATCTTGATATACTTCGACTTGTCATGGAACATCGGGTTCTCCGAGAACTTCATACAACTCTGTTTGTCGCAATATATACAAGTAGCATCCAACTGGAGATCAAATAATTCATATAGTAGCTTCCTCAGCCACACTGCCTCACAACTAGCCGAATAAGCTATGACATACTCTGCTTCGACTATACTCAGAGCCATGCAAGACTGTTTCCTGCTAAACTAAGAGATCGCCCCTAATCCCATACTAAATCAAAACCCTGAAGTGCTCTTCCTATCGAAGGCACTGCCTGCCCAATATGAATCAACACAACCTTCCAGGTTAATCTTCTAATATGCCTCATACTTGATCCCATAATCAACTGTACCCTTTAGGTACCTCAGAATATTCTTTGCAGCAATTAGATGAACATGTCTCAGATTCGTCAAGAACTAGCTCAATCTGTTCACCGCAAAGCAAATATCTGGTCTTATATTCGTCAGGTACATCAAGGACCCAATCATATGACAATACATTGTAGCATCAACCGTCTCTAATGAAACATCACTCAATAGATTTAGGTTTGATGTCATAGGTGTGTTCATGGCCTTGCAGTCCATCATCCTGAACCTCTTCAGGATCTCTACTGCATACTTCCCTTGTCCAAGGGAGGTTCCATCTATACTTTGCCAAACCTCCATGCCTAGAAATTAGTGCATCATACTAGATTCCTTCATCTCGAACTCAATAGCAAGCTTCTTCTTTGTATCAGCAATCAACCCATCCACACCTGTTACAAACATATCATCTACATATAATATGAGTATCACTGGGTTCCCTTCTTCAACCTTGTAGTAAGGTTGGAATCTTCTTTACTCTTAGTAAAGCCCAAGCTGGATAGGAAGATGTCAATTCTGCCATACCATGTCTTGGGTTCCTATTTCAAACCATACAGGGTTTTCTTCAATTTACACACATGAGTCTCCCAGTCATGTGTCTCAAAACCGAGTGGCTGCTCTACATACACTTCCTCTTCCACTACACCATTCAAGAAAGTAGTCTTGACATCCATCTGGTGAATCTTCCATTTCATCACTGTAGCTAGAGAAAGTACTAATCTGATGGAAGTGTATCTGGCTACAGGGGCAAAAGTTTCTTCATAATATATTCCTTCATTATGGGAGAAGCCACGAGCCATGAATCTTTATTTATTTTTCTCTATGCTACCATCTGCAGCATGCTTGATCTTGTAGATCCATTTGGAAGTCACAACAGACTTCCCCTCTGGTCTAGGGACAACATCCCAGACATCATTCTTCATGATCAACTGGTACTCCTCGATCATAGCATCCTTCCATTCTTTCTTCTCTGTTGCTTCTTCATAGTTGGAAGGTTCTTTATCAATGATGTCACATAATAGTGCTACAGAACTGGAGCTGGACCTGGTTCTTTTCCTCTCTCTATGCATTTCTTCTGGAGCCCCATATCTTTCTGCCCCTTGGATAGCCTCTCATACCCATGCACGTTTCCTCTTGTGAGGATTCTTCTCTTGGGGTGGATCTACAGGTTCCTGGGGTTCTTATATTTCTTGATCTTCATCTTGATTTGCATCGTTCATAGTTGTATCTTGAATTCTGGGCACTTGTGTTTCTTCAGAGTCTTCAACTAGTCTCTTTCTAGATCTGTTGTAAGTTGAATCTTCATCGAATGTTACGTCTCAACTTATTTCGATCTTCTTGAATCCTGGGAAGTATATTCTGTAAGCTTTCGAGCTTTCACTATATCCCACAAATATACCCTTCTTTCCAAAAGGATCTAACTTTGTCCTCTTTTATTTTGGAATGTGTATGTACACATGACAACCGAATATTCTGAGATGGCTGACCTCTGGTTTCTTGCCAGAAAATACTTCTTCAGGTGTCTTGTTCTCAAGAACTCTGTGTGGAGTACGGTTTTGTACATACACTGTTGTTCTGGAAGCTTCTGCCCATAGATACATGGGAAGATCTTGATCATGAAGCATTTCCCTTCCAGCTTCCATGATCATTCTATTTTTCCTTTCCGCAACCCCATTATGATGTGGATTATATGGAGTGGTTAACTCCCTCTTAATCCCTGAATCTCTACATAACTCTTTGAATACATTTCATGATAATTCTCCGCCATTGTCTAATCGAAAGGTTTTGATCTTCTTTTCTGTGTGGTTCTCAATCAAGGCTTTGAATTCCTTGAACTTGTTGAATACTTCATCTTTGTTCTTCAAGAAGTATATCCATGTCTTCCAAGAAAAATCATCAATGAAAGAAACATAGTATACATACCCACTTAATGAACTGGATGACATCGGACCACGTACATCGGAGTGGATGATTTCCAAGATTCATTTTCCCTCTCTCTCTCGCTACCTGGAAATGTCTTCTTTGTGTTCTTTCCTTTTGCACATCCTTTGAAAACACATTCATGCTTTGTCTGTATTTCTAGAATACCTTCAACAACTTTGCTTGCAAGTGGTAGTTCTCTATAGTGCACATGTGCAAGCCTTCTATGACAAAGTTCATTTGGATCTACCGAGTCATGGACCAAGGCTTGTTCTGATTGGCCCTTTAGTTTGTATAATCCTCCCTCTTACTCTCCAATCACAACTGCATCATCTATAGTCTTTCCCTTTGGCCACATAAGAACTTGGCCATCTACAAATGCAACCCTTTTGCCTTTTGCATCTAATGCAGATATGGAGAGGAGACTCTTCTTTAGTCTCGATACAAACAAGACATCCTTCATCTTCATAGACTTTCCAAAGTCTATCTTATAGGAGGATTCACCACTACCTTTTATTAGATATTGGTAGTCATCCCCAAGTTTCACCTTGTGAGGTGACTCATGTTTAGACAGTTTCACAAAGGATTATTTGAATCCCATCATATGTTTGGAAGCCCCGGTGTCTATAAGCCAATCATTGCTTCCATGTGTGATAGTTCCCGTGAGAGAGAAAATCAAAACACATTCTTCATCACTTTCTTGTCTAGTTCTCTTTGTGGAAGGTTCATCATCCTCTGCAACATGAGCATGATGTCTTCTCATGTTTCCTTTCTTCTTATGAGAGCTATTCTTATTCTTGGGACAATCTCTTGCAAAGTGTCCTCTTTCATCACATGTAAAGCATCTGTATTTAGATATATCCTTGTTAGATTTTCTAGAGTTAAAATGCTTACCTTTGGAATGATGATAGTCCCTTGTGTTTTTCTTGGAGTGTACTATGAGAGATTGATCTTCACTTCCCATGTTTTCTTCTTGGGCTACTATCTAAGCTTCTTCTTGTGACCATTCTTCCCACAGTCTACTGAAGGTGACTAGCTTTCTTCTAGCACAAATCCCTTGAATGAAGGAGTCCCATGATCTAGGGAGACCATTCAAGGTGGTCATCACAATCTCTTCATTCTCCACTTCTTCATCCATTGCTTCAAGTTGTTCTTTGATCTAAGAGACCCTTGTGAATTATGACTGTATAGTCTCCACATTCTGGATCTTCACATTCTTCAACTGGTTTGTCAAAGTCATCTTCTGATTTATGTTCTTTCCTTCAAATAGTTTGGTCAGGGAATCAAACATTGCTTTAGACGTCTTTAAGGAGGACACCTATGGTATGAGGTGATCCCTGATTGAATCAGCAATAATCCTCTTAGCCATGACCAATTTATTTTTGTGTAAGGACTTGGCCTCACCTTCCTCTGGAATTGGAACCTCTTGATTGATGTAAGAGTCCAACTCAGTTTCTTCCAGGACCAGGGAGATCCTATACTTCCAAGCTTGGAAGTTATAAGTTCCCTCAAGATTTTCATCAAGCTTGGTATGATGAGACATCTTAACTAAGAACCTCAAATGGAAATAAAAAATATTTAGATCTTACCGATTTGAGAAGCTGAAAACTGGATCTGAAGCTGATCTTCTACAGTGTTGGTTTTCTGGTTCTATGGTAGATTAGGGTTTTACTTTTCCGGAGTTCTACCCAACCAAAAACCTTGATTCTTGTCTCTAAAATTCGATTTTGAGGAGGAGAGAAATCCTAGCCTGGGCTCACTCAAAAATTCCTCTCCAGTGAAAAGCCCTAATTTCCCGATGTAGTACTAGGTCAAAAACTGAAAATGCTCTGAATCATATTCTGCTTCAACAGAAATATGTGCCTTTCAATGGAGGTTTATCCCAACCTCCTTTTGCTAATGGATTGTGGAGAGAGACCCAAAAAGTAAGAATCCCTAGCTTCTGCAGCTGCACAGTGTCTTCTTCTTAGGTTAGCTCTGATACCATGTTAGATTTTTATCAAGTTAAATAGTATTATCTTTGGATCTTATCTGAGAGAATAACATGCACAACAATCAATCACAAGAGACAATAGACACAAATATTTTCTTTAAGGAAACCATAAAGGAGAAAACCCCGCAACTTCCTCAGAGATAGAATAGGCACCAATAGCAGCAATAAAACCCAAAGACAGTAAGATGATCTCCGACAGTTTTTCTCTCTCTTATCCCAGCTCCTTTTCTCTCACTCATGCACTACAACTGAGTGTAAGTGACTGTGTGATAAACAGAGAGGCTCACTCTCCATTTATACCAATTCTCGACTTGACAATAACTTACCAGGGCCGACTTCTCTAGGAGAGTCTAATAAACCTAGTGCCCCGAAACTGTGAGGACTTTAACCCTTTAACAATAAGGAGGGTTACCCTCTATGACTTTACATGACTTGTTTACATTATTGATTCTCCCAATAGAAACATCGGGGTATGACATGACTCAATTACATTACAAATACTTCCCGATAGGAACATCGAGGTATAATACATAGAATATACAAGTGAATACATTCTGAAGTTACAAATACATCAAGATTAACTCTAATATCATGAAGTGGAAGTAGGATAAAAATAGTCAAGGATGGATCACTTGTGGAATTGTAACCCCCAAGAAATCTATGACAATTTATGACAACTTCTATGACAGTATCTATGAAAATCCATGATAATGGCAAGATATAAATTTAGCTAAGGAGGGCGCATGAGGGAAGAAGGGCCCAAAAGGAGGTTGTAAATACTCAAATCAAGGAAATAATCTCTAATTCAAATTTATAAGGAAGGATAAGGGTAAAATTTAACTAAAATATATTAGAGAGGGAGTTGATGTGTCATGAATGACTATTCTTTCCAATAATTCAAATTTTATTATTAATTTGGAGAGATAATTATGGAATGAGGGGGGAAGGGAAATTAAGTTTATAAAAATGGATGTAGGCACCTAGTGAGGGATTTTTGGTCATTTTTCATTTCAATTTGGAGATCCATAATGATTCTCAAGCTTGGGAGATGTGACCCTTGCAATTGTAACTAGTTTCGATGGTGAAAGATAATACCCTATCTAGCCATGAGAGGAGGAATCATCCTACTTGCTCTATGGATATTCATTGAGTGAGGTTATGTACCTATTCATTTTCTTGTTTGAATTCATCTTGGTGTGTTTGGATCTCGATTTGTAGAAACAATAGTTTGTTGGTGTTCTTGTTAGAGAAAGGCACGCTAGAGGTTGTGTGTATCTCATGGGGACTAGTGTATGGGATTTATTTATTATGTATATGATTGAGGATGATCTATATGAGTCATACTTTAGAGTTTGGATTGAAATATTGCTTGTGGAGGGCACAATAATGAAGCAAATTTTCTTATTTGGAGCAGCATCTCTCTCTTCTCTTAGCTAGGTTTGGGACAACCATATTCCCTTATATGTAACGTTTTTATCTATGTTCGTGTAGCTTCTGTGAAATTCATAGATGTAATATATTTTTATGTTCATTCCATAATGAAACTCAATAGTGTTTTCTCGGGCCATTATTTGGTTTAGTATTTTCACACTAGTTGTTCAATGTTAAAAATATACAAAATGACATACACATTCATGAGTAATTATCTCTATAACTTTCATAGAAACTTCCTGAAGTATGTTAATGATTATTTTGGACATGTTTAGGAGTGTTAGGATCTGTCTGAAGTGGTTTGGGACAATTTCGAGTAGGTTTTATAGTGTTTGGAAAACCTCAAACTCTTGGGGTTTCCTTGTCAAATTTTTGAACTAGTTTCCTCTTATGGTCTTAGTTGAGTCAAATATATTTTATTTTTAACTAAGGATATTACACTCTGTTAGGATTATTAATCCTCCCTTGTCCAAATTTGGTCATATGTCTAAATCAGGAGTCATGTCTAAATCGAGAGTCCATCCAGTCTATTTATAGTCATTAGCAGCATTGGTTAAACTTGACCTAATTGGGGCACATGTTTTAGTTACCAAAGTGTGGGGAACACTAATTGAGGCTCACTGCCACTTATTGCACTTGATTGCATAAGTTTAGGAGTCTCCTAGATCAATCCCTACAATTTAGGAAGCAACTGGGAGTGCCGAAACCAACCAAGCTCAGTTAACTTCAATTGATGACTAGTCAAGCCAAGCTAGGAGTTAGTTACATTCAGTTCTAGCTCTCTACATTCAGTTAAATAATGGTTTAATTAATTGCACACATGTGGGGCATTTTTCTCACCTACCACAGTCAGTTAACTATTATTTAATACTAAATGTAACAGTTGGTTGTGTTTTAGAACTCCGGTTATGATTTAGACAAGGACAGTTAACTACTGGGTCCTTAACTTCAGTTGATGGCTAGTCAAACCAAGTTAGGAGTCAGTTACATTCAGTTAAATAATGGTTTAATTAATTGCACACATGTGGGGCATTTTTCTCACCTACCACAGTCAGTTAACCATTATTTAATACTAAATGTAATAGTTGGTTGTGTTTTAGAACTCCAATTGTGATTTAGACAAGTCCTGGTTACCTATAGTCAAGTAGAGTCATCAATTCGAACTTCCTCACGTGGATTCGAATTGCTTGTGGCTATTAAAGCCATTTTACATCATTGTAATTATTATCTGAATTACTTTTTTGATTAATGAAAGCATTCACAGCTGCAAGCCTTTTGCACTGTTTCATTCTTCAATTGCTGAGTAAATTGTGAGATCTTCTTTGTGAGTTTTGTTTTTGTCTACAGATCTATATGCTCAAATTTACATGGTATCAGAGCCTCCGTGGACAAGACTCCTCTCCTCCTCAGATCTCCAGTCGGATCATTTTTTTTGTTTGTTTGTGTGATAGGTTATCAGCTTTTCTACAGCATTCGCTACAAGCAGCCTCTACTTCTCATTGCTTTCGCTAAAACAGCTCAGTCTTTCTCATTACATTCAAAATGGCTCATCCAATGGAGCGCCTCACTCCCTTCAACTATCACCAGTGGAAGGATGACATGAAAATATTGCTCTGCACCAAGCATCTCTTCAGACTCATTGAAGAAATAGAAGAAGAGCCAGAATCATATAAAGACAAAGCTAAGTACATGAACAGGCTTGATGAAGCCATTGGAATCATGCTCTCCTCAGTCTTTGAAGATCTTCGATATCACATCCTAGACTTGGACACTCCTAGGGAGGTTTGGGACAAGCTTTCTTCCTTGTTTGATAAGCATGATGAGATGAGGATCCATCAGCTAGAAAATGATCTGATTACCCTCAATCCATCATATTTCGAATCTCTAAATGAATTCTTCTCAAAGTTCAAAAACCTGATATATCAGTTGAAGCAATGCAAAGTAAAGAAGGATGAAGATCAGCTCATTCTTGCTATTCTCACAAAGCTCAATTCAGACTACTCAGTCTTTGTATCCACCTTCCAAATAGTAAGGCTCACTACTCCAAATTGGAAGATGCCCACTCTTGATGCTTTCATTCAATCTCTTATTTCTGAAAATGATAAATTGATCCAAATGGGGATCATTCGATCTCCCAAAAATCTAGCTCTTATTGCAAAAGGAGATAAGGTAGCGAATGACAGAGGGAAGCAAAGAGATGAGTCTGAACAGTCAAAAGAACCTGCAGGTTCGAAGAGAAGCAAGAAGAATGGAAAATGCAAGGTTCTCTACCCTTACTGTGGAAGGGGCTTCCATTCAGAAAGCTCTTGTATGAGAAGACAACTTGATGAAATGGCTCTTCTTTTGAAAAGGCACAACATTTCTGTA